>WOXC01006020.1:0-84764 GCA_011680675.1 Gymnobelideus leadbeateri
TCTCTGTCTCTTTTCTTTCCTGCATTTAAAGCCCTTAATGGCTTGCTTTCTTTTTCCCAAAAGAAGTTAAGTTCAATAGCAGGTATAATGTGACTTTGGCTCACCAATTTGTAAGTGGTTTTCCTTCTTACAGTTATTAACTTAATATTACCTTTGCCCTTTATTGCCTTGCCTTGTGGGATACACAGATTAGGCAAAGAAACATCTTGTTTTGCTCTTGCCACAGTTAGTTTAATCAGCAGTTGAATTGGCGTATTGTTTGCTAGTTGTCTGTTTGTTTTTTTTAAGGACAATGTATGAGGGTCTCCTCAAAGGAATCAGATCATTCAGTTTATGGGTTCTTAACAAGGAATCTGTGGGCCCAAGGGGTACACAAGCTTGAAAGAGGAAAAAATTTACATTATTATTTTCACTAATATTTATGAAATTTAACACTTTATTTGGTCACAGATTTAAAAAAAAAACAACACAGTGTCCTGAGAAGGGGTCTTCGTGCTTCACTAGAATTCCAAAAGGTTCTATGACCCTAAAAAAGTTAAGAACCCCTATAGTCTAAACTTCTCATTTTACAGTGAAGGACATTGAGTCCCAGATAAATGGAATAATTTGGATTTGCACTCAACTCTTCTGTCTTCAGTTGCAGTGTTCTTTCCACTACAGCATGCTATCTTTCAAGTACCATCCCCAAAGCATGACCCTAACTAGGTCTGGACTACTTCCACAAAATTTTGCAAATTCCTTTCATGCCATCAAAGGGGTTAGAATAGACAGCATTTAAGATTTCCTCCAAATTTGGGGTAATGTGATTCTTCCAGACAATTTCAAGTCCACGGGTCACTGGGGCTCTCTCACCTAGCCTAAAAGGCAACGGTCACTCCACAGTATACTACACTCTGAAATAGCTAAGCCCTAGTATCTGGGCAGAAAAAAATAACTTTGCATTTCCTGTGCTACCCCCATAGAGACTGGTATCTGGGAGGTTGCCAATACTTTGAATAGCAAATGACCACTAATGCTGGATCTCAACTGTGAGAAATATGAGAATCAATTTCCATTAATAAGAAGCAACAAGCCTCGGTATAATTTTAACATTAGTGTACTTTATTCACATTAGGGGTTTGCCCTTTCACTCAATGCCCCTTCTCCCCTCACTTACCAACCCACAATCCACTTTACCGAGCTTTAAGCATTGACTGCATGTAATTAACAGTTCAGCCTTCTCTAAAACCACCCATGGTATCAGCTCAAGCAACATTTTTGAGAGGTATTTTTGTTCCTTATACAAGCTGCCTTTTATCTGGAGCAAGTCATGTCTAGCACAGCATGGGGGAAAAAAGTATTCCAACCTTTCAACCACACGGCAAGAAATCTGTTTCTCAATAAAATATTTCTGGAGGATAAATTCTTCCCTCCAACTGTAGGCAGCTTGATTTGTCACCCCTGTTTCTACTGCAGAAAGAAACAAAATACTTGGGAATGGAATTTAACAAAAATCCATTGCCTCAGATTTTCTTTGTGTCTAAAGGAACACATCTCTAGCACTAAAGTCTATTACTTAAATCCACAGAATAGAAAATGAAAGAAGATGAATTGTTCAATATTTTGAAGGCAAGGGGTCCTCTGGTTAAATAATACCATAGAATTAAGGGCTTGAGCAAAATCGATCATTTGTACAAAGCTTTTTTACAATTTGTTTTTATGATTCAGAATTGGTTTTTATTTGGATTCTTGATAATGGCAACAATGGAAGAGAAGCTTGCTAAAGTCGACATTTGTCATTCATGTCATGTTATTGCACTTCTGATTATTATAGGCTGACAAACAAAGCCTGAATTTCTCCACATACATTAGAAGTTCAAATAGCTTAGAGATTATTTAAACATCAATTATTAAAACCAGAAAGAATGTGCTTTATAGAGGATCTTGGGAGGTGTTGGGAGTGGGGGTGAGGAAATAAGCATCTTGTTTCCTGTAGAAATAGGATAATGTGCAGCTTGTTAATTGATTTCACCAACTGTATATTAAACAAGTGTGGCAATATGTTGAAAATCCTCAGCCTCTTTCAAGACTATGTACTGAGCTTCCACATTTCCCTCCATTCTTCACAATCTAATCTTTCATTGCCCTTGATGTCTGATGATCAATATGGCTTTGACCATAGCATAAGTGGCTAACTGTAAGAAAGGCAGAAACAGAGCTGAGCTAACCAGTAGTTTGAATAGGAATTTTATGGGGTCCAGGTAAGGCCTCTCCCTCCTTCCCATAAACCCTGCCTTAGTGCTGATAATTTCCAACAAGACTTATCATTGCTTTGAATTCTCCACTGAAGGCAATGGTTAATAAACAAATGATCATTTGGCATAGTCCAATACTTCAATGAATCTGTGACCTTATTGAAGTGGGTATTCCTTTCAAAGATGCCTTACCCATGCCTACCCATCTTGTATAACTCCACTCCACATCCCTCCCCCAAATCCAAGAGTCCACACAATGTGTTGGGAGTCCCCAATTTCTATTATCTTAAGCATACAAGAGGGGCATATGGATTGTCTGTTGGCTTCCCCTGCTATCAACACATAAGTAGTCTGCTTTCCTTTCCCCTTATATATTTCTTTGATGATAGCCTTTATTCCAAGGTGGAATTTCTTGCTTGTGATATGCATACCAACTATGCAGTCGTCATAATAAAACATTAAGAACAACTTGACTCAAAGAAATTCATTTTACTTGAGCAGAAGTCCAATAGAATGTAGAAATAGAGTTTGACCAGTAAGGGAAAAGTCAGCATCAGTAGAAACTGCTAAATTCCTGTTAATTACTGCTTTGGGGAACACTGAGCAGCCTCAAAGACTAGTGTGAGTCAGTAAGAAAATAAACATTTATTAAGTGCCAGACATTGTGTTGAGTAGACAAAGAAAGGCAAAAGAAAGACTCTGCTCCCACAGAGAATATATTCTGTGAGCATGCATTTTAGGTTTGGTTCAGAGTAAGAGATCCTAACAAAACAGAAGAGAAAGCACTGAAAAGTAGACAGAAGGATGGAACTCAGATTGGTTCAATCAGTCAACAAGCATTTAGTAATCCTTTACTATGATGCTGTTGCAGCAAGACAGAACCCAGGTAACTCTCTGTTTTGTATCAGCAGTTTAATCAAACATTATGCCACCTCCAGTACAAGCCCATCACCTGAAATCTCTCATCACCATGCTAATTGACTTGGGTTTTTCATACTCAGTACTTTCTCAGATACCTCAGTTGTCTTTTGCCTCTGATTGGAGGGATAGAGGATGGAGGAATAAAGTTCTCTCAAAGCCTTCCTTTATAGATGGCTCAGAACTTTTAGCTTAAAAAGACCAAAGTAGGGGCAGCTAAGTGGCAGTGAATAGAGGACTGGCCCTGGAGTAAGGAGGACCTGAGTTCAAATCCAGACTCAGACACTTGACACACTAGCCATGTGACCTTAGGCAAGTCACTTAACCCCAATTGCCCTACCTTCCCCACTCCAAAAAAAAAAAAGAAAAAGAAAAAGGTCAAAGTTTCCCAATGCATTGGGGCCATCTCCAATGGTCCTGATCTATATCTCACCACTAGACCCAGGTGACTTTGGAGGAGAAAGTGAGGCTGGTGACTTTGTACAGCTCTCCCTCACTTAAATCCAATTCACTTGATGTTACAGTTCTCTTCAGAGGACAAACAAACTTTAAGAACTTTCCAGGTAACACTTCATTTTCCATCAGCAATTCTGCTTGGTTTCAACTCTGTGGAACATCACACTCTCATACCAGATACCCCCTCTTTTAGTTTCCTTTCATGTGTTATCCTCCCCCCCACTCCCATTAGATTGTAAATTCCTTGAGTGCAGGGATTATCTTTTTTTTTTCCCAAATGCTTTATTAACTTCTGGTTTACATCATTCATTTCCACCAGATTTTGAGTTGCAATTTTTTCCCCATTTTTCCCCTACCCACCACCCCAGAATAGCAGTCCCACAAGATATCCCCTCATCCAATCTGTTTTCTCCCATATCTTCTCCCATACCCCCTTCAACTTTTCCATTAGGGCAAGGTGAATCTCTGTGCCCCAATGCCTATATATCTTATTTCCCAATTATATGTAAAATAGTATTAGTAATAGTATTTATATATATTTAAAACATTTAATTTTAGAACTTTGAATTCCACATCTATTCCCTTCCTCCCTTGTCACCCACTCCCACTGGGAAGATAAGCAATTCAGTATGTATTGTACATGTATAGCTATGCAAAACATTACCATAGTCGATATATTGTAAAAGACTGCTTATATTTCCCTCCCACCCATCTCACCTCCCACCTGGTCCATTCCCTACTTTGATCCTGTCCCTCTTCGAAAGTGGGTGCTTCCAACCTCCCTCCCCCCAGTATGCCCTCCCCTCCTTCATCCCCCCTCTCATACCCCTACACCCTACTCTCCTGCAGGGTGAGATATCCCATTTAGTATGTATATTATTCTCTAGCATGACTTTTTTTTTTGGAGGGGGAAAGGCAAGGCAATTGGGGTTAAGTGACTTGCCCAAGGTCACACAGCTAGCCTTTTGTGTTAAGTGTCTGAGGTTGGATTTGAACTCAGGTCTTCCTGATTCCAGGGCCAGTGCTCTATTCACTGCACCACCGTGCTTTTTTAAGGTAAAGAAAAATGAAAAGAAAAATCCAAAGCAACTCACATACGTTTCAGTTTCCAAAGCCAAAGGAAAAGGAATAAAGTAGCAGCAAAATTCAGTGGAAAGACTGAACACAGGGCGTCAAATTCTGTGTCACAAAGAGAACACCATCACCGCTCCTATTCAAGGCAAGAAATCATTTGTGGAGAAAAGGTGCTCTGCAGACGTTGACCAAGCAACTCATTTTTTCATTTGTTTACTTACACGATTAATGTGAAGAGAATTATTGGCCACCATTCCCCAGCTTACACCAGCGCATTTGCACATATTAATCCCCTATTTAGTGTTTGTTGGATTTTTTCAGTGTAGCACTATGCAAGTCAAACTCCATTATGTCAGAGTCCCAATTTTTTCAGTCACTCAAGAAGTTGGTAAAGAAATATTTTTTTATTATAATTTTGTCTATTTTTTATAATAACCTTGCTAAGACCCAAACCTGGGCCTCTAAGTGGTGTAGATGGAATACTGGGCTTGGAATCAAGAAAACTCATCCTCATGAGTTCAAATCCAGCCTCACACTCTTATTAGCTGTGTGACCCTGTGCAAATCACTTAACCCTGCTTGCCTCAGTTTCCTCACGTGCAAAATTAGCTGAAAAACGAAATGGCAAACCACTCTAATATCTTTGCCAAAACAACCCCAAATTGGGTCACAGTCTGAAATGACTTAACAAAAAGAGCCAGACAAGCAATAGATATTCAAATTCAATTACTGTACCTATATATGGTACCAAAAGGGCAACCTCTTCATTAATGGATTAACTGTCTGATATCAGAGATTTTTTTCATTTATTGGGATTTGTTGTGCCTATGTGAACAAAAGTAGGCTAAGGCCATCTTTTTGCTCAAGTGTGAGCTGTCAGTTATGGTACGAAGAAAGCTTCATTCCATAGAAATGGGGAGAAGGGGCATTGAATGAGATTCTTTAGAGAAGAAGTATTCCATGATGATTAGAGAACCAACCTCGAAGTCAATATGACCCAGTTTCATCAGGGATGCTAGCCACACCAATAATTTCTGCTATGATCTAAAATAATAACTTCTATCTCAAAGGATTGTTATGAGGATCAGAAGAGATAAAATGCACTATGCAAACCTAGAAATGCTATTTAATTGTTAGCTACCACCATCATTATCATTTTAAAATGACTTTAAGGATGGGCTCTCCCAGAGGATGAAGGAATGTGTAAAGACCAAGACATGTACTAAAGAGACCTAAATCCAGAACTTCTCCTCCTATTGAAAATTTCTCTGGTGGAAGTTCTCAGGTGCTACAGAAAAATCCCTCCTGGTGATGAGTGGACATTCACAAAGAGGCTGGTGCATCATTCTTTTTTTTTGGGGGGGGGGTTGTTGTTTTTTTTGGAGGGCAGTTGGGGTTAAGTAACTTGCCCAAGGTCACATGGCTAGGTTTTTGTTTGTGTGTGTTAAGTGTCTGAGGCCGGATCCGAACTCAGGTCCTTCTGACTCCAGGACCAGTGCTCTACTCACTGCACCACCTAGCCACCCCTGGTGCATCGTTCTTAAAAGACACCACACAAAAGAAAGAAACACTTTTGAGTGAGATGAGCCAATGAAGAGATACCACATTTCGGATATCAAAGTCCTTTTCCAAATCCCTTCTGGGCAACTTTTAAACCCCTTTGTAGAAGCTGACAGCGGGTGGGATGACCATTGGAAGTAGCGGGGAATGTAGATTCTGAGATATCAAATGAGTATGTTATAATTGAATATACTTTGTAGGCTTATAACATTATGTATTAATTATTCTCAATAGTAATGTGAGTTAAAATGATAAATTTTAATTTCAACAAGAGTAGAGCATATTATAATTACTAAGAAATCACTATGATCTTTACTCATTCCAGGCCAATTGCATTGCAAGCAATGCAATTGTTATGGTGACTTCTGTAGTGTTCATTTAGGCATTTTTTTGGTCCCACATCCAGATGAAGCTGTCATGCTGGCTGTAAGAGAAATAGCAGAGAATCCAGAAAAATTCCAGAAGCAGGATAAGAAAAAAGGGTCATTCTTTCCTCCCCAGGAGACCACTGACCAGATTTCAAGTGCCAATTAAATTTGAACTTTGTTGCCTCCCACCCCTCACCCAAAAAAAAATTCTATTGTCTTTACTAATGCCATCTGGTAGTGTGCAGATAAATATTTATCAACCAGCTCTCTGAAAAAAAAATAGGCACACCAGACACACTTTTACATTTAATCTAAATGATTGACATTTACGTCCCCCCTCATTTTCTTCAGTCTAGACAATCAACAAGACAATAAATCAAATCCTAGTCTTTAATTTGCTCATTTCTGAGGTGTAAATGCTTACACTGAAAATTTAACAATCTGCTCTCCCAAATTGCTCCAGCACATCAGTTAGTATACCTCTCCAGAGAAAGCCAAGAATAGAAAAGTTCAGAACTCTGCTTCAGGGTGGGGAAGGGAGAAGGTAATCCATTAGCCCTGGAATTTAAGGTTAAGAGTCATATCTTTCCATTGCCCCTTCTTCAAAAGACTGGAGGAATAGAGCAATCATTGGGACTGTGACTGTGGACTGGCATTAAAAACCCAACCAATTCTTTTGCTTTGTTTTCTAGAGGCAGCTAGGTGGAGCACTTAATTCAATGCCTCTTTGTTTGTGAATAGGCTTCCAGCAGATTGAGTCTGGCCCTTGTAAGTGAACTGTTTGCTTGAAGTGTTTAACATCTCTCTGAGACTTAATTTAAAGCAGCAGCAAATTCAACAAGCGTTCATTAACTGTCCACTCTGTACAAGGACGAAAAGAAAGGGGTTGCATGGGACTCAGAGCATTTGGTATTTTTCTTTGTTTCCCTGGTTGCCATGGCCAAAGAATTCATCACCAAGTGACCAGCCCCCTGGTGATTAGGCAGGTCCTCAGATGGCAAACTCAGTCTGTTTCCAGTATAGTACACTTAATCTTGCTGTCTCTCTATAGTCACTGATGTGTTAGATCAAGGTTTGAAGAATAAACGAAAAAAGGGAGCACACTTGCAATTAAAGCAATTATAACCCAATCTATTTAAACAAGTTATTAATGTTAAAAAATAGAAAATGAATGAAAGAAATGATAGATATCAATAAAAATTAAAAATAGGAAATTAACCAATGTATATCAGTTGCTGTCAGTGAGGAAACTGAAACAGACTAAAAATGATCTCAGTCAACAAATGCTTGACTTCTTGGTTAGAACACTGGACTTGGAGTCAAGAAGATCTGAATTCAAATTCAGCCTCAAACAGTTACTAACTATGCGATCTGATGGAAAAAATTTTAATATGACAGAAATTATTAATATCAAATGCACTGCCACTCCTTAATGATTTTTGTAAGGTCAGAATTTCAATAATGGCCTTAAATTCCTACTCTTAAAATATTCTTGATTTGGTTGAGTGGAATTATACCGTAAGTCCCCCCACCCAGAGAATTTACCTAGTAAAGGAACCTAGCTTAAGCTAACTCTCAGCTTCTAATGGCCTTGCCCCCTTTCGTTGGGATTCATGGTGTGAAGGGCAAAACAGCCACAATGAAGTGTTTTTTCTTGCCTGGATTTCCAAGGGTCACTGGGGTCTCCTGACCAGGCCTTGTTACCTCTTTCTGTCTCTTCTTCCTCTCCTAAACATAGAAGAAACTTTTTCTTCTTGGAGTTGGGAAATTCATTGTGCTCAGAACTCACGAGACATCCCCCAATATGGTAGGTTTGCTACCCTGTTATCTCAATTAAAGGTGCTTTATTCCTCAACTCATAGCTTTGATTTATTTCAGGACTTGACACATACTAGATAAACCACTTAATCTCTCAGCCTCAGTTTCCACACCTGTAAAATGTCCATTTCATATTGTTGGTTTGGGGATCAAATGAGATAATATATGTAAAGCACTTTATAAATCTTAGTAATAAATAAATACATGCTAGTTGTTACTATTGCTATTATTCCTTGTCAAATAGAGAGATACAATCACTAAGGGTAAGTTAGTTAAGAATATTAATTCATTTTTAGAATTTTACAGAGAAGGATGATAGAAGATTATGAGTAATGTAAACTCATAAATCAGAGCAAAAGTAGGGGAGGATGAAATTATTTTAAAGAGAAGTTAACTAGAGACTCAACAGAACAAAGACATTTAAGGATTATGAAGCTGGCAGGAAGGTATCAAACTGACCAAAGATAGAAAAGATCAGCAAGGATCTGTATAACAAACTTTCTTTTCATCACAAGGAAGTTTGGATCTAGCATACATGAACTCTAACATCGCAGTTTCAGGCGTGCTTATTAGAGTAAGTGGTAGTGGCATTAAAAAGAACAAAGCAAAGGAAGGCAGCTAGATTAGACTGATTGTACAGAGAAATTCATGCTAGATGCAGCACAAGTTGCGAGGGCATTGGAATTGATAGATAAGGAAGGAGAAGGAGATACCAAATAAAAGGGGGGAAATCTCAGACCTTATTAACATGGTGAAAATGATAACAGGAAATATCAACAATGGTTCTTTTTAATGCCTACTATCCCAACTATATAAATGAGAATAACACACACACACACTCACACTGAGGGCATCCTTGATGAGGGAGTCAGTAGGCAATAGTAGTAGACAGTCTTTTTCACCCATTACACTAACTCTTTACCATCACACAGTTGACTGACAATTCCCATTTTTTGCTTCCTCTTCATCTCACATCATTCAGATGACTTCACTACTATGTCCTCTTTCACCCACACCCCTCCACATGCACAAATGATTCTATTCTATCCATTCATCTCTAGCAGATTGCTGCTTTTATCATCCTCACTTTCTCATTTATCTTTGATCTTTCTGTGTCTACTTCCCTGATATCTACAGATATGCTCAAGTCTCCTTCCTCCACCAAATATCCTCACTTGATCCACCCATGTTCTCTAGCAAGCATCCTAGAATCTCTCTTTCCTTTTATAGTCCTTGAGAAAGCCATTTACAGTCATTTAATGCCTCTACTTCCTCTTCTCTCACTCTTTTTTCTGAACTCTTAGAGGCTTCTTCCCACATCATTCAACTGAAGCTGTTCTCTCCAAATTTACCAATAATCTTTTAATCACCAAATCTATTGGTTCCTTTCTTAATCTTCTTACTTCTTGATTTCTCCATAGCCCTTGATACTTCCAGTCACCCTCTCCTTGAAATTCTCTTCCCTTTAGGCTTTCATGATGCTGTTTTTCCTGGTTCTCTTCCTACCTATTTTATAACTCTTTCTTAGTCTTTTTTGCTGAGTCTTCATCAAGACCATACTTGTTAACAGTGGGTGTCCCCACATGGCTCAGTCCTAAGACCTCTTCCCTACTCCCTCTATTCTATTTCTCATGGAGATTTTATCAACTCCCATACATTTAATTATCATCTTTTTGCAGTTGATTTTCATATCTATCAGCTCTAGCCTCTTTCATCACTTCCAACCTCACACCCCCAATTGCCTATTGGACATCTTGAATTGGATGTATTATAGACTTCTGAAACTTATCATATCTAAAACTTAACTCATTATCCTTTCCCCAAATCCCATCTCTTTTCCAAACTTCCCTATTACTATTTAGGATACCAACATAGACATTCAGGTCTGTTAAGACTATGATATAGAGGCGGCTAGGTGGCAGTGAGTAAAGCACCATCCCTGGAGTCAGGAGGACCTGAGTTTGGATCCGGCCTCAGACACTTAACACAAAAAAACTAGCTGTGTAACCTTGGGCAAGTTACTTAACCCCAATTGACCTCCAAAAAGGCAAAAAAAAAGACTATGATAGGTAGGTAGATAGACAACCTATAGAGATCATCCATCAGTATGGATGAGTAGAAGATACTACAAATGGACAGAAAGTTGGTCCTACAAAAAACAGCAAGAGGAGCACAAACTAGATTGCTAATGGAAAATTGCAGAGATCCTTTAATGACCCTAAATATCTTCCTGAAATCAAGACACATTTTTAATGTCAGTATTCTACTATTTTTTGTTGTTTGTTGAATTTTTGGCTGTAATACATAGAATATCATAATCTTCAAAGAATTAAAATTTAGAATCACTAAATGGATAATGAAGAAGTATACAGTGGGTATGATCAGGCTGCACCATATAACAAACAAGGAACTTTGAAGAAGAGATAAGAGAAAAATCTATCTTCACTGGAGAAATGCATGTATGATTGAAAAAGATGGGTTTCCAAAAGAGAAGGATAATCATTAGAAGGTCTATGGACTTTACTCTATCATTATAATGTTAAGAAATGGTGAGGAAGTCCTAGAATGTTAGATGGATATTCTTTGATGAATTTGTGGGAGCTCATAGAAAGAAGTCACACAGGATAAGCAAGTATGGGTGAGTTGCAATCAGAATGTCCACAGATTTATTAAGTATGCATAAGGTACTATGCTAGACCTGGGTGTACAGAGATTTCTTTTTTAAAAAAAGATACAGTTCCTTCCTTCAAAGAGCTTACAGTACAGTAAGGGAATGAGGCATGTTCACAAATATCAAATATATCCACACACATAAAAATGCACAGAAAATTCATCAAAAAGGTCAAAAAGAGTAGCTGAGACACTCAAGGAAGTGTGAAAGTCTATAATCACTAAGGTTTCCTTTCAAGTTTTTGAAAGGATATCACATAGAGGAGGTATTAAAGACTTATTCTTTTACCCTTATATTTAATATCTCCAGACTTTACCTCTGAATTTTAGCAGCCTTCTCCCTTTGCTCCTGTGCCCCCCTTTCTCCCTGGGACCTCCATTTAGAGGAAGAGCCCAAACCAACCATCTTTTATTCTTTTTTTTTTTTTTTAAGCAATTGGGGTTAAGTAACTTGCTCAAGGTTACCCGGCCAGTCATTATTTGTGTATGGGTGCTCATTTTCTGAGGCGGGATTCGATCTCGGGTCATCCCATCTCTGAGGCCAGCACTCTTACTGAGCCACCTAGCCGCCCCTCCATCTTTTATTCTTAAGGCATTACCATATGTATACCTTCCCCTCACCACTTTTATGTCCCTTTTATGGGTTGACTTCTTATTAGAATGTAAGCTCCTTGAGGGCATGTATTTTATCCTTTTGCTTGTATTTTCTGGGGATCAGCACTTAGAACTATGCCTTAGCACATAGTAAACACTTCATAACTGCTTGTTGACTTGACTTGATTTGAAAAACTTTCTAACAATTTAAGATATCTAAAAGTGGGATAGACTTCCTTGAGAGGGGATAGGTTCCTCCTCTATGGAGGTCTTCAGAAGCTGAAAGACCACTTGTTTTTGTATAGTTGGGATTCCTTTCAAGTATGGGTTAGATTCAAAAACTGTTGAGGTGCCTTGTAATTCTCAAATTCTGTGTTGCAACAGTTATGAATTGGTGTTATAATAATAACAGTGCCAATAATCTCCTACTAGGTCAGAACCACTGACCAGATCTTTCCAAGGATGCATTATCACTGTTTCTTTTATGTTAGTTATGATAAAAACCAACCTTGAAAACTGAATAATTTGTCTTTCCTGTTGATTAAGTACCCTCATCTTTTGTAATACTGTTATCATGAAAGATCATTTGAACTTACTCTAAGTAAATCGTTGGATAGCAGGGGAAACTGTTAGTCATTGTCACTTTTTCTGTAATTGTTTCATGAATAAAATTTTCTATGAAAGACTAGCTAAAATGCAGAGTGACAATTGTTTGTTCACAAAGGGAAAAATTCCTTTCACCTGGGGAGATCAGGGAAAATATTCTGGAGTTGATAGCATCTGATCTAGGACTTGAAGGAGGAGAAATATTTCACTAAGCTGACCTGGAAGCATGGATGGAGAACTCATTACAAACATAGGAAAGAGAAAAGGGTGAGATAATGGAACAATGAGTAGTCCATTTTGGCTTGAGAGTAGAAGAGTCCCATAAAATATAGCTGAAAAAGTAGTTTGGAACCATTCTTTAAAGCTATAAATGTCAGATTTAAGAGTGTAATTTTTTTATAAGAAATCAGGAGTCACATATCTTTTTTTGTGGTGGCAAAGAGTTGGAAATTTAGGGGATGTCTATCAATTGGGGAATGGCTGAATAAGTTGTGGTATATGATTGTGATGGAATACTATTGTGCTATAAGCAATAATAAGCAGGACAGTTTCAGAAAAACCTGGGAAGTTTTACATGAACATATACAAAGTGAAGTAAGCAGAACCAGGGGAACATTATGCATAGTAATAGCATTATTATAAGGATGATCAACTGTGAAACACTTGGCTACTTTGATCAAGACAATAATCCAAGACAATCCTGTAGGATTTAACAATAAAAAATGCTACCCATCTCCAGAGAGAGAATTGATGAATTCTGAGTACTGATCAAAGCATTCCTTTTAAACATTCTTTATTTTTCTTTTCTTGTATATGTGTTTTCTTTTGTAATATAACTAATATGGAAATATATTTTGCATGATTTCATATGTGTGATTGATATCATATTGCTTACCTTCTCAAGAGGTGGGGAAAGATAAAGGAGAAAGGAAGAGAATTTGGAACTAAAATTTTAAAAACTGAATATTAAAAACTTTACATGTCATTGGGAAATGTTTAATGAAATAAAGAAAAATAAATTATTTTTGCTTTTTGGAGGGCAATTGGGGTTAAGTAACTTGCCCAAGGTCACACAGCTAGGTTTTTGTTTGTGCGTGTGTTAAGTGTCTGAGGCCAGATCCAAACTCAGGTCCTACTGACTCCAGGGCCTACGCTCTACTTACTGCGCCACCTAGCCGCCCCAAAAAATAAATTTTTAAAAAGATTTTTGAGCATGGTGACATGGCTATGTCATTTCCTAATTTATATAAGCTCTTGGAAAAAGAAAAGGTGTGAAGCTCATGGTAGAGATTAATAATTAGTAAGCTATTACAACAGCACAGGTGAGGAGTAATGGGGTTCAATTCAGTTGGCAGCAGAGTAAACAGAAAGAATGGGATTCAACTCCCTTATAGACTAACTGTGTGAACTGGGGCAAATCATTTAACCAGGCAGAGCCTCACTCAAGTTTCTTAATTTGTAAAATGGGCATAATAATGCTTGCCTGTTTGAAGGATCAAATGCAAACAAATATGTCCAACTTTTGTTCATATTTTGAAAAGCATAAATATTACAACTATTCCATATGACCTTATAAAATTTAAAAGTTAAGGAATGAATGAATAAGAGATATTTCAAAGTTAGATACAAGGATCTGAACCTGGGCAACTGAGAGTATAGTGATGATGTCAAGGGGACTTGGAAAACGAGAAGGGGCATATTTTTGAAGAGAGATGCTTCCTTAGGAGCATGAGTTTTCCAATGGTTTAATTAGGGATGAAGCCCTAAATCCTTCTTCAATAGCATGAGAATCTGTGGGAGATTGTACTCCTTTATATATGGGGGCTAAGAATGTTTCTCTTGCATGCCCTTTCCTTGCTCTTTACTTTTCTATTCTATATCAATACTTCGCTATTTGGTTTCTTATTTCTTCCTTGACTATTAGTACAGTAGGCACTATTTGGGGACTGGAGCTGTGTATTATCCCTACATTGATCCCAGTAATCTATAGAAATTCCAGAGTGACTGGAATAATAAAACCATTAATAATATGAAAAGTTCCTTCAAATGTATAAATGGTGATCATGAGAACAGAACATTTCATAGTACAGACTCTGGAAACACTACACTTAAAAAAAACGCTCACGAGAGAGATCGCTATCAGTACCTTCATCAGCTATTTCTTCATATTACCTGGCTTCAGCATGACAGGGTCTGTCCTAAATCACTTTAGTTCTCATTCTTCTCTTTTAACCTCATGTTCCTCCTGCTGGTTTTACATATTCATGCCTTTTTTCAAAGGCTCCACATTCATTAGTTTTCCTCCTATGTATGTATGCAGAAGACAAGCTATTTTTAGTCCATTATCTTGGATAGTGCTTACATAGGCTGAGAATATAGCATATGAGATTTCTTGGATGCTACATCTTGGGAATCAGAGAATTTAAGAAGGGAGAAAAAAGGAATGCGAAAGTTCTCTAACCTGCCTTCTGTCAGAAATTTTTTCTCTACAATTCTTTGAATAAGGAAAAATATAAAAGGGCAGTGAATAGAGCACTGGCCCTAGAGTCAGGAGGACTTGAGTTCAAATTTGGCCTCAGATACTTAATACTAGCCGTGTGACCTTGGGCAAGTCACTTAACCCGATTGCCCATCAAAAAAAAAAAAAAGGCAAAAGCAAACACACACAAAAAGCATTTCTTAGGGCAACTAGGTGGTGCAGGGAATAGAGCACTGGCCCTGGATCTCAGGAGGACCTGAGTTCAAATATGGCTTCAGATGCTTGACACACTTACTAGCCATGTGACTTTGGGCAAGTCACTTAACCACAATTGCCCTCCAAAAAAAAGCAAAAACGAAAAAGAAAAGTAGTTCTAAATATTATTTTTAAAGGGTTTTTATATTGTTGTTGGGTTTTTTTTTTTTTACTACTTCTATATTGCTGCTTCCTTGATTTTTCTTAATAGGAAACGTACCTTATCCCCAATGAATTAAATAGGCCTTTTGTTTTTTACATTTATAAGTTACAATGAAATGTTTCACCTATCACTTCGATAAATCTAAATCTGAGTTTGATCTCCTATTTATAGTATGCTTGTCATAGGCAAGGCACTTCCTTAACTATTAGTAGTAATGACTTAGGAGGGAAGAAACAATTTCCACACAGTTTTGTAATCACAAAATTACACAAACAACATTAATTTTAATTGCATTTTGTGAATTCTAAAATTCTGGGCAAAAAAAAAATTGTGACTTCTCATAAAAAATAGTTGTAATATCAGAATTTTTATTTCAAATTGAGTCCAAGTCCTGTCCCAAACACTTATTAGTTTTGTGACATTGGACAAATCACTTACATCTATTTGTTGAACATGATTTCCTAGGACTTTGTCTAAGTCACAGAAGGGTTGAAATATGTACACCAGACATCTTCCACGAGGTATGAGCAACTCTACCTACCATAGCCATTGCTTTGTGTTCATAATGATGATCCCAGTCAACAAGACATGATTAAATTAGCTTTACTAGGGGCGGCTAGGTGGCGCAGTGAGTAGAGCGCTGGCCCTAGAGTCAGAAGGACCTGAGTTTGGATCCGGCCTCAGACACTTAACATACACAAACAAAAAGCCTAGCCGTGTGACCTTGAGCAAGTTACTTAACCCCAATTGCCCTCCAAAAAGCAAAAAAAGTAAAAATAAAAATAAATAAATTAGCTTTATTATATTCTGTTTAAGGAATCAAGAACTAAAGCATAATCTACATAATTTAAAGAAAAGTTTCCATACTGAATTAAAAGAAAAATTGAGAGCTAGTTTCATTTGTCAGGAAAATTCACCCATAAAGAGCATCTCATTTTCCCCAGTGATACCAGATAAATAAGACAATTCTTGACTTTCCAACTGAGGTTCAGTTCAGATTACATTTCTTTTATCTAAGTTGGTTTTCCTCCTTCATGACTGCCATTAAAAGTGGAAGTAGGTAACCAGGGGCAGCTTTAGAATTTCTGGTCCTGGAGAAAAGAGATTTCCCATTTCAGTGACATGCTCTTGGTGGGACCTTTCTTGAAGGCAAAGAAATGATTAGATGATTTTTCTCTTCCTTCTAACTCCACCCTCTCCTACCTCATTGATTCTATGGCTTTCAGTGAAACCAAGTATAAATGAATCAGAATCACCATTTCCTTTTGTTTTTTGGAGGGGGAAGGCAGGACAATTGGGGTTAAGTGACTTGCCCAAGGTCACATGGCTAGTAAGCATTAAGCGTCTGAGCTCACATTTGAACTCAGGTCCTCCAGGGCTGGGAGCTCTATTCACTGTGCCACCTACCCACCCCTATTTTGCTTTGTTTTTTTCTTCCCTTTAAATTTCCCTTTGTTTTAATGAAAAAAGAATGAGGCACAAAGTCGATCCCAAGACCAATGAAATATATAAGCCATTCACTTTGGTTTTGTTTTTTCCTTTTTTCATTTGCCTCAGTCAGACTGATACCTGTTAACAGCCCTTAGCTTAGAAAGGCCAAGGTCTCCCATTGCATCCTGGGTCATCTCCAGTCATCCTAATTTATATCTTTCCTCAGGACCCAGATGGCTCTGGAGGAGAAAGTGAGGCCGGTGACTTTGCACATCCTTTTCTCACTTAAGTCAAATTTCCTTGCAAGTCATGGCATTACCTTCCTGATGTCATGGTCCTCTTTGAGAACGAATGACAAACAACAACAATCCTTTCTTCACAGTGAGAAGATTCCAATCTCTAATAATGGTGCCTCTGTCAGACCACATAAATTATACTAAAATTCTATGATTTTTTTTTCCTACTAGAAAATCAACTGAAATCAAAATCACTGTTCAGGGAGCAGTGATACTGGACATACAAATGCCTACTGGAAGCAGTATATGTTGACAGAGTAATTCTCCCTAAAAATCAAAGCTTTGTTGCCACTGTGGACAGAGCATAATTGTGGTTAGCCTTGAATAGTTTCCCAGAGCAAATACCAACATAAGTCAAACAAGCAGGAAAAAAAAAAACAGAGTGGATTTCATTCATGTTAGTACAGTTGTGGTCTCTATGGGAGAAATCCAGCTATGTGAGCAATTAGAGGGTTTGTTCTTAATTACAGAATTGGCTTGATTTTTTTTTAGAGCATCCTGGTGATTTTAGCCATCTGAGGAACTCCCAGTGTGGAAACTCCCTTTACTTATACAGACCAGCCATTGCTCTACTCCTTATAGACTTTGACAGTTGCCTTAGCATATGGTGAAGTTAAGTGACTTGACCAGGGTCACAAGTATCAGAGGGAAGACTTATTTCTGACACCAAGACAACAGACCTGGACTAATATCATATTTAATAAAATCTTTAATGTTGTATTATCAAAACTTTTAGGGGCAAAAATAAATGTTACCCTTGATTATATAGTATTTCTGCCTTTAATTAAGTTTCAGTCACAAAAAACCAAGAAAGTTATACATCTTGCTTTTCCGAATAAAACACTGGTAGTTCTCCCAAGAGGTACTGTATGCTTGATGGCACCACTTACATTGCATTTCCAATGATAATATTCTCTTACATAAAGACATCCTTTCAAATAGAGCCAATTATGGCAGATTCTATAAAGTACCATGTGTTATTTACATACTAACGATGCCACAATATAAACTTTGACTGTGGAAAGTTTCTCATTTACATTTCAGCAGAGGCTTTTAATTGCTATCCTCTTACTGCATATATAAAAATGGGAAGCAAAATTGGAAGGAGGAGCAATTTCACAACACAATCATCTCTAAAAATGAAGTAGAACCTCAGTTTGCATCTTGAAGAAGCCATTTTCCACCTTTTCTAAATCCTGAGGAATTTCTAAAAGTCAGTGAGTTCCCTGAGAGGTGGAAGAGGTTATATGCCTGCCATCAGTGTATATAGCCCCCATTCTGCATGATTTGAGCCCCTAGGCAATTGAAGCAAAAGCCATCTCAGATCTTAACTGCCTGCTATTTCCATCAGAGTAATAGTAAGACTAAGGAGTCATTCCCCACCCTGCAGGATAGAGCAGACCCCAAGGTGGGTTTAAGCCATGCTGCCTGTCCCTTCGGTAAGCAAATATTTTATCACTTTACCTTTTAAAAATAATACGCTTCCTGTCTCCTTTCCAAGTGCTTGGCCAGCAGAAATGACCTTTTCTGTCACTGAATAAGTTGCTCTTTATGTGAGTACTCCTTGACTTCAGAAAAGTAGGACAAGCAATGACTAACTGGTGGAGGAAAAGTATTTTCAACCTCCTGAGCCAGCCAGGCCCCGATGGTGAAGTCATATGAAAGGCACTCTTATCTAACTTCCTTCAGCTTTCCCAGATCCTCTGCTGGAAACTTCTCCAAAAGCAGCCTATGAACACAGAAAGGGGAGAATCAGGTTTCTACTTCTCCAGAAACAACTTCCTCGGAGAGAATGATTGCAAACAGATGTCCTTGCAGCCTGGTGTAAAGATGATTTAATTTTTGATGCAGATGGAGTGATGAACAACAGATCAGGGGAAGGAGACATTTTAAGTAATTTCTAGCAGGTGTCAAGAAGGAAATAAATACTCTCTCAGAGATAAATGTGACCACAGTGTTCTGATAAGGCTCATACCAAAGGGGTTTGACTTTGATGATCAATTTCTCTACTGAACAGCTAGTTCCCTCAATCATTTCATCCATCTTGGTACAGTGTGGTTTGGTATGGTGTCATGAGTGAATGTGTATGTGTGTGGGAGAAAGGGAAGACCACTGTATTTGGCTGCTTTTAAAAATATTACTGTGTTTTAAAAGTACTGACCTGAATTTTATCCCAGTTCTTCCACTCCTTAGCCATATGATTTTGGTTAAATCACTTAACTTATTTTGGTCTCTATTTCCTCATGTGAAGAAGAAAGGATTGTGTCAGATATCTCTACTGTCCCATTCTAACTCTCTGAAAGGAATAAAGAAGAGTCAAGTCATGACTATGCCTGTCTCCCTTTCTTCCTCATCCCCCTTTTTAATGTCAAAGGAGCTCTGTTGGTTACTGTGTATCATGAGTGGACAGTCCTATCAGAACCAGCCCTTGAAGCTTGCGCAGATATGCTCTGAATGCTTTCATTCATTGGGGAACTAGTGTCTAACTATGAATGACTCAGTTACCAGTATTATGTGATGATGTAAAGTCTTCTGATTGGTTGATGAACTGGAAGGACTTAAGACTCAGGGGTTAATAAAGCAGAACTATGTGTATACAAAAGAGGAAATCTTCCCATCACTCACTCTCTTTCCTTTGCAGCTACAAGGAAGTAGCAGTCTTGAGCAACTGGATAGAGGGAAAGGTAGCTGCCACATCTCCCACCAGGCTCTGGCAACTTTCAGTACATGACTTCCTCTGTCTCTTTGGGTTTATTCTTCGCTTATTTTTTCCCTAATATTAGGTGAATTAGTATTCTGAAAGGGACATGTCCATTAATGGACCATATGAGTTTAGGAGATTCAGAGGTCACCTCAGAGGTCCTACCTGGTGACTAGCATTAGTAGCACAGTCCACCAGAACTAAGAGCACTAGCCATAGGAGCTAAGAGGTGACCGAGTAGCAGCTAGACATGATGTATTCAGGCAGAGAACTTGTAAGCATTGTACGGTCTGGAGAAATTGCTGTCAGCTGAGCAGCTTGGCCCAGCAACAGATTGGTACAACCCAATAGTTATGTACCAGTCAGGGAGCAGCTAGATAGAGTGCTAGGCCTGAAGTGAGGAAGACTAATCTTTGTGAGTACAAATTTGGCCTGAGACACTTACTAGCGGTGTGACCCTGGGCAAGTCACTTAATCCTGCTGGCCTCAATCTCCTTGTCTATAAAATTAGCTGGAGAAGGAAATGTCAAACTATTCCAGAATCTCTGCCAGGAAAACCTCAAATAGGATCACAGAGAGTTGGACATGACTGAACAATGTCTTACCAACAAACAGTGGATCAACTTTATACTTTCAGAAAATACCTTTTCTAAATGGTAATTTAAATCTGGCTGACTGACTGGTAATGAGAAATGCGCCAGTAGGGGCTTGTGAGCAACATTACCAGAAATCTTGTACCATTGTTGTTATACTAGAACCCTGCGCATAGCGGTAACAGCTGACCTGAGTGTGACATAATGTGTCGAAGATCACCTGGGTTCATATCCTACT
Source organism: Gymnobelideus leadbeateri (assembly GCA_011680675.1). Lineage (NCBI taxonomy): Eukaryota > Metazoa > Chordata > Mammalia > Diprotodontia > Petauridae > Gymnobelideus > Gymnobelideus leadbeateri. The sequence continues at coordinate 20,454 of WOXC01006020.1, forward strand.
TTATACACTTGCCAGTTATAGAACATTGGGTACAGCACCAAACTTTTTCAGCTTTAGTTTCTTTATCTTTAAAATGAAGATTATAATAGTATTTACCTCATAGGGTTATTGTGAAGATGTAAAGATGTAAAAATTACATATAAAGCACTTTAGGAACCTTAAAGACCTATATAGCCTTAAATCACTATATAAATGCTAGCTATTACTATTTTTAAAAATAAAATATGTGTATGTACATGATCAACATTATTAGTAATATCTCACATTCGTATAGTGCTATGGTTTTGTCTTGTTTTTCAGTAGCAGAGTGTTTAATTAAGACAGAATAGCAAAGTAAATTGAAGCTAGCTGTGGCTTGTATTTAGCTTTGTGAAAAATTGCTTGTATTGACTTTGTGCAAAAATTTTTCAATTTAATGTAATCAAAATTATCCATTTTGCATTGTATAATGCTTTTTATCTCTTGTTTGGTCAATTTTTCCACTCTCATAAACTATTTCTTGCTCTCCCAGTTTGCTCATAGTATCAGCCTTTAATATCTAACTCATATGCCCATTTTGACTTTATTTTGCATACAGTGTAAGATCATGGTCTGTGCCTAGTTTCTGCCATACTATTCTCCAGTTTTCCCAGCAATTTTTGTCAAATAGTGAGTTCTTATCCAGAAGCTGTAGTTTTTGGGTTTATCGAACAGCAGATTACTATAGTCATTGACTACTACATCTTGTGTTCCTAACCTATTCTACTGATCCACCACTCTATTTCTTCACCAGTACCAAGTAGTTTTTATGATTGCTACTTTATAATATAATTTAAGTTCTGGTGTGACTTGGCCACCTTCCCTTGCATTTCTTTTCATTAATTGCCTTGATTTTCTGGACCTTTTGTTCTTCCAGATGAATTTTGTTATTATTAATAATAGAATAATTCAAAGCCTTCCTTGACCCACACAATAATAATCCCCCAAAGATGCATGTATCAGTGGAGAAAGATTTGTGCTATATTCTTTACAAGATTTCACCATTATCCTGTTCAGCTATTATGAGTATAGATTACGCCTAGAAAGAATAGTCTACACTTTCTGTCTCTCCTTCCTTAATGCTCACTGATTCTACCTCTGGGCTGAAACTGCTCTTTTAAACATTACCAGTGATTTCTTAACAGCTAAATCCAAGGATTTTTCTCAAGTTCTTAGATTACTCAATATCTTTTCAGCTTTTGAAATTGTTACCCACCTTCCCTGGCTTCTGTGACATTGCTCCCTCTTGATTCTCCTCCCACCTGTATGACTACTCCTAGTCAATTTCCTTTGTTGTTTGGTATCATTCTCCAATCTCCTAATATGGTTGCCCCACAAAAGGAGAGGAGTAAGAATTCAATAAATGTCTACAATATGACAAAGTCACTAGGTGGTGTAGTGAATAGAGCACCAGGCTTGGAGTAAGGAGGACCTGAGTTCAAATTCAGTCTCAGATACTTACTAACTGTATGACCCTAGGCAAGTTACTTAATCCTGTTTGCCACAGTTCTTTGTCTGTAAAATGAGCTGGAGAAGGAATTGGCAAATCATTCCAGTAATTTTGGCAAGAAAACCCCAAATGGGAGTCACAAAGAATAGGACACACCTGATATAACTGAACAACAAATTGATACAATTATGTGATTTGGAATGGGTTTTTAAAAATATATATGATTAGCTATATTGTTTTCCTAATGTTGAGTCATTTTTGCATTGCTAATCTAAATATAACTGGGTCAGAGCAAACAAGTTTTTTTAGATATATTGCTGTAGTCTTGCTAGGGTTTTATTTAAATATTTGTATCAATATTCACTAGTAACATTAAACTATGGTTTGCATTTTTTTATCTTTGTCTTCCCCTGGCCTGGGTTTTAGGATCATATTTGTCATTTGTCATGAAACATTTTTGGTAGAATGTGGGTTTTTTCCCCCTTTTAATGTCTGGAAATATATATATATATATATATATGTATATATATATATATATATTTATATATATTATATATATATATATTTATATATATATTATATATATATATATATATATATATATATATATATATATATATATATATATATATATTTTTTTTTATAGAAGAGCCAGGGAAATGGTTAGTATTTTTTTGGAGGGAAGAAAACATAACACATCTCAAGTAAACCAGTTCAGGGTCTCAGTGGCTAAACAGGTGGGGTACCAGTTTGTGATGGATTCCACAGTTAGGGCAACACTGTCTCACCTTTGTGAAGCCAGAACCAGATGACTGCACTGTTGTCCTCTCCAGCCCACTATTTGCTTATCAGTGATGGAAGGGACCATGTTAGGCTCCTCCTTAGTGGAGCTGCCTTTCAGGCTAGCATATTGAATGGATCCAAATCATTCTTTACAGCCATTATAATCTCTCTCTCCAAGTCAGCAGCCTGCTCTTCATCAGAAGAAATACCTTCTCCAGTCACCACCTGAGCAGGACCACAGGCCCTCAAGGCCTGGACCTCCAGTGTTCCAGCACCCTGAAGTAACCTTGAAGCCATTGCACCTGAGACAACTACTGTCTGGGAATGATTTGTGTAGCATGGGTATTATTTAATTAGTCTTTAAACTCTGAAAGACTTCCCCTGTAAATCTATCTGGATAAGATAGAAATTAGAGAGCTGGAGCCAAGATGGCAGAGTAAGAGCATAAATTTGGAGTGGGCTCCGGCTCCAACCACTTCCAATACTTGTAAAAAAATTACTCCAAACGAACTTTAAAGCTACAGAACCCACAAAATGACAGAGAGAAACAAATCTACCAACAAAGGCAGCCTGGAAAACTGATGGGAAAGGTCTATCGCAGCGTGCTGGGAGCCAAGCACAGTCTGCTGTGAGCCATGGTTCTGGGCCCAGGGAGGCTCCAACCAGCAGGGGCCAGAGCAGATTTCAGGAGAGTGAATCACCAGCAGCTGTGGTGGTTTCCAGACTTCTCAACCCAAAAATGCCAAAGAGAAAGTAAAAAATCAGTGGGGAACTCTGTTGGAAGGTATAGCAGCAAGCACCCTAGCATCCCCAGGGTGGCTGCCAACACAGGTTCTTAGATCTGCTTTTCTAAAGGAAAGCAACTCAAAATGGGTTGACATTCTTGCTTTAATCATACGTATGTCGTTTACCTAGTTCAGGGGAAAAAGATCAACACCCCAAACTTCAGAGAATACAACCAAGTTACAAGCAGAAGTTACAAGCAGACAGAGAAACAGATCAGCAGACAGGCTTCCAGCTGTCTGACCATTACATCCATACCTAGTTAGGAACCAAAGAGGGAAGCAGCAACATCTGGGTTTTCAAAGCTGGGGGGTTCAATGGCTGCCCAGAGTCTTGACTAGTCAAATCACACAACCCTTCTCAAAGTGAGCCCCAAAGCAAAATCTCACATCAGGGTATATAAAGCCTTCTCCTGGCTCAGAGAATGTCACAACCCCCTTTACCCACTGCCTATTAGGGGTCAAAGTATGTTTTCAAATCAAGGAAGATTCTCAGAGTCATTTAAGCCTAGAGGCACAGAAGATCTTCAGATTCCCATTCCCATAACAGAAGGGTGAAGGAAGAGAGCAATCCAGCCCCTGGCCCCCTCCTCCCCGGGCAAGAAGGGGTGGAGGTGCAGTGGCTGCAGTTGTTGCCTCATGGCTGCTTCCAGAGCTCCTAGACTGTAGATTGTAGGGGGACCAAGTGACTATTCAGAGGATAATCACTCTTGCTTTGACCTGCTTAGATGTTGATCATAGTCTTGGGTGGTGGCCCTGGGGTGTGTGACCAGTGTGCCAGAGCTTGTGGGGGATGTAGAGAGGATGCCCAACTAATAGCTCTGGCAGCTGCGAAAACCCCAGTGATTTGGGACAAAGCTCTCTCTATTCTGTAAGCAGAGTTCTACCTTGGCAAAGAGTTCAAAAGTCAAGTTGACAAGATGAGCAAGCAGAGGAAGCACACTCAGACCATGCAATCCTTTTTTGGAGACAAAAAGAATCAAAGCATGGAACTGGAAGAGGACAATGGAGTCAGAACTCCTGCATCAAAAGCTTCCAAGAAAAGTATGAATTGGTCACAGACCATGGAGGAGCTCAAAAAGGATCTTGAAAATCAAGTAAGAGAAATGGAGCAAAAATTGGGAAGAGAAATGAGAATGATGCAAGAAAATAATGAAGAGTGAGTCAATAGCCTGCTAAAGTAGACCCCCCCAAAAAACGGAAGAAAATAACACCTTAAAAATAGACTAATTCGATATCTCACCCTGCTGGAGAGTAGGGGGAAGGGGGAGAGAGAGGGGGGATGATGGAGGGGAGGGCATTCTGGGGAAAGGGGAGGTTGTAAGTACCCACTATCAAAGAGGGACAGGATCAAAGTAGGGAATGGACCAGGTGGGAGGTGAGATGGGTGGGAGGGAAATATAAGCAGTCTTATACAATACATCTACTATGGTAATGTTTTGCATAGCTATACATGTACAACACATACTGAATTGCTTATCTTCCCAGAGGGAGTGGGTGACAAGGGAGGAAGGGAATGGATCTGAAATTCGAGGTTTTAAAATTAAATGTCTCAAATATATATTAATACTATTTTGCATGTAATTGGGAGATAAGATGTTCAGGCATTGGGGCACAGAGACTCACCTCGCCCTAATGGTAAAGTTGAAGGGGGTATGGGAGAAGATATGGGAGAGAGCAGTTTGGATGAGGGGATATCTTGTGGGACTGCTATTCTGGGGTGGTGGGTAGGGGAAAAATAGGGGAAAAATTGTAACTTAAAATCTGGCAGAAATGAATGATGTAAACCAGAAATTAATAAAGCATTTGTTAAAAAATATAGACTAACTCAAATGACAAAAGAGGCCCAAAAAGCCAACAAGGAGAAGAATGCCTTAAAAAAACAAATTGCCCTGATAGAAAAGGAATTTTAAAAACTCACTGAAGAGAATAATTCCTTCAAAATTGGAGCAAATGGAAGCTAATGACTTTATGAGAAATCAAGATACTACAAAACAGATCCAAACAAATGAAAAAATAGAAGTTAATGTGAAATACTTCATTGGAAAAACCACTGACCTGGAAAATAGATCCAGGAGACATCATTTAAAAATTATTGGACTACCTGAGAGCCATGATCAAAAAAAGAGCCTAGACACCATCTTTCAAAAAATTATCAAGCAAAATTGTCTATTCTAGAACCAGAGGGCAAAATAGAAATGGAAAGAATTTACTGATCACCTCTTGAAAAAGATCCCCAAAAGAAAACTCCTAGGAATATTATAGCCAGGTTCCGGAATTCCCAGATCAAGGAGAAAATACTGCAAGCAGTCAGGAAGAAACAATTTGAGTATTGTGTAAACACAATCAGGATAACACAAGATCTAGCAGCTTCTACCTAAGGGATCACAGGGCTTGGAATATGATATTCCAGAGGTCAAAGGAGCTAGTACTAAAACCAAGAATCACCTACCCAGCAAAACTGAGTATAATGCTTCAGGGGAAAAATATGTTCATTCAATGAAATAGAGGATTTTTAAGCATTCTTGATGAAAAAACCAGAGCTGAACAGAAAATTTGATTGTCAAATACAAGAAGCAAGAGAAGCATGAGAAGGTAAAGAGGAAAAAGAAATCATAAGCAACTTATTAAAGTTGAACTATTTACATTCCTACATGGAAAAATGATCATTGTAATTCGTGAGTCTTTTCTCAGTATGAGCATAGTTAAAGGGAATACATATACATACATATATTACATATACACATATGTATATATAGGAGGGTGTATGTGTATATGTATATACATGTATACATAGACAGAGGGCACAGGATGAGTTGAAAAGGAAGGGATGATATCTAAAAAAATGAAATTAAGAGGTGAGAGAGGAGTATATTGGAAGAAGGAGAAAGGGAGAGATAGATTAGGGTAAATTATCTCATATTAAAGAGGCAAAAGAACACTGTTACGATGGAGGGGAAGAGCAGGAAGGTGAAAGGGAATGAGTTAACCTTACTCTCATTGAATTTGGCTTAAAGAGGGAATAACATACACATTCAATTGGGTATCTCACCCTACAGGAAAGCAGGGAGGAAGGGGATAAGAGGGGGGATGATAGAAGGAAGGGCAGGTTGGGGGAGAGGGTAGTTAGAAGCAACCACTTTTGAAAAGGGACCGGGTCAAAGGAGAAAATAGAATAAGTGAGGGGCAGGATAATATGGAGGGAAATATAATCAGTCTTTCACAATATAACTACTACTACTGACCTCTGGAGTAGTTATTTGCATAACTACTATGCAAATGTTTTGCATAACTTCACTTGTGCAACCTATGTTGAATTGCTTGTCTTCCCGGTGGGGGTGGGTGAGGAGGGAAGAAGGGAAAGACTCTGGAACTCAAAGTTTCAAAAACAAAATAAGATATACAGGCGATGGGGTATAGAAATCCATCTTGCCCTACTAGAAAGTTGGGTGGGGAGAATGGGGGAGGATATAAGAGAGAACAGATTGGGGGAAGGGGACTCAGTAGGCTCACTATTTTGGAGTGGGGTAGGGGAAAGACAGGGGGAAAATTTGTAACTCAAAATCTTGTGGAAATGAATGTTGAAAACTAAAAATAAATAAATAAACTGGGAAAATAAAAAATGTAGAAATTGGACCTGTGATTTTGTTGGCATGAGAAATTCTCAGATAAGATAACTCCATCAGTAGTAGGCTGACAGAATCTATGCAACTTTCAGGCTTAGCAAGTTGCCTGAAACATTGCTAGATTACATGACTTGCTGAGGGTTGTACAGCCAATATACGTCTGCTTGAACTTAAACCAAGATCTTTCTGATGCACTAAATCCATTTAGACCAGATTTTCTTTGCTTTTACTTCTATTTGTCTTCCCCGTTGTTAGTTCCTTTAAAACTTATTCCCTGATAATATTTGATTAATACATGTTAACTTCCTCACAAACCTGAAAGCATTATATAAATTCCAGTTATTATTGTTATTAATTATTCAGTTTTATTTTGTAGAAACTGTCATTTAAAATCTGTTTCCCTTTCTGCTAACTTGGGTATTTTTAACTTTGGGTATTTGAGTATATATTTATAAATGTAATTATCCATTACCTTTAAATTATAAATTTTTTCAGCATATAATTATGTATAGCAGGGTCTGACAATTCTATTTTGTTAATTGTAATGACACAACTAATTTTTTTTATATTTTGGTAAGTTGATCTTCCTAATCCCTTTTTTCCTTCCTTTTCTCTTTTTGGTTAGTTTAAAGGTTTATTGATTGTATTAGTCTTTAAAAAAAATAGTCTCTAATTTTGTTCATCAATTCTTCAATCTTTTAATTTTCTGTTTTAACAATTTCTCTTCTAATTTTCCAGATTTCTTCTTTTGTGCTTATATTGGATTTATTGACCAATTTTCTGGTCCTTAAAATTTTATGTTTATTAGTCTTCTCTTTCTATTGTTAGTATATGTTTTCAGAGGTACAGTTTTTACTCCCTTAATGCATCCCAGAAATCTTAATCTGTCGTCATGTTTTTTATAATTCTCTTTAATCTAATTATTGTTTCAATGATTTGTTCTTTGATCCACTCACTGTTTATATTGCCATCATTTAGTTTTTTTGTTTGTATTCTCTGTACAAATTACTATTTTTTTACTATGACTTGTTTAGTATTTATGCTTTAAAATTTTTATTTATAATTTCTCTTTTCCTTAGTATATGGTCTATTTTTGTAAAGAACCCATTGATTCATTGAAATATGTATATTCTTTCATTCTCATTCAGAAGACACCATAAGCCATACAGATCTAGATTCAACAGTTTATGCATTCCTTATTTTCCTTTTTGCTTATCTTTCTGTTAGCTTAATTCAACTTTGAGAAAGGATCATTAAACATCTCCCATTATTGCGTTACTTTTTATGTCTTTTTGCAATTCAGGTAACTTACAAATTTAGATATTATACTGTTTGGTCCATAAATAGTGCTGAAGTTATTTCATTGTTCGTATTACCTTTAAGTATAATGTACTATATTTCACTGTCTAATTGTCACCACTACATAATCACCACACCCTGTTTTTTCAGTCTAAAAATTGGTTTAACTTTTTGTCGTGTAATCACTGCATGGTATAATTCTGTTCGTCATGCCACTTAAAAGGTAAACAGAGCATCGAAGTATTCACCAGTGGTATATGGATATGCATTTATCTCTGGAGCATTGCAAACCACAAGCCTGGAATTCTTAGCACACATGCTTTGTCGGTATACTTCCAAAATCCCACTTGCATGATTTCTTTATGGTTGATTTCTAATGATATTGTCACTTAACCCAGTGAAGAGTCATAGGCAGGGGAGCTGGAGGACAGGTGAAACTGCTGTGAGTAAGTCACATGATATGTTAAGATTCTTTCTATGCTAGCAAGACTGTACAATTCTTCTGCCAGTGATATATTAACATGTGAAGCATTTCTTTCTGATCATAGATAAATATAAAAACTATTCTGTGGGCTTCAAGCTGAAAGTGATTGTGTTCACTGACCAGAATGGAAACAGAGAAAGACAATTTTCATTGAGTGAAAAGTTGTCGTAGGACTGGTGGAAACTAAAAGACAAGTAATACCACCACAATTTTTTTTTAAAGTTTCACATAATGGTTGCACCCCACTTTTTTGCAAAAAGATTTGTCACAAAATCTGCAATGATTATGCAGTGAAATAGCATAGTTTTTCTATTTATTTCTCCACATTATCAATGTTTGTTTTTATTTTGTCTAATAACACAATTACAATTCCTCCTTTTTGGAATCAATTTATATGAGATAAATTTTATTTTGGTCTCTAATTTTTCTAGCTGTACCTGTCTTTATTATTTAGATGTGACTCAGATACAGAAAATTTTGGCATTTGTTTTTTTATTCATTCTTCCATTCATTTTGTAGGATTGTTTAATCCATTCAAATTTCATGTTTATGTTTTCTTCCAATGATTTCTTTTCTACTGGCTCTTAATCTTCCTCTTTTTAAAGTAAGTTACTTTGTTCTTATTAGTTTCACCTACACTATTCTGTTGCTAGTCTATTACTGCAGACCACCACAGTCCTGTTTACCTGTTCTAGCCCAATTTGCCTTTGCTTAATTTGTTTTATTTTTATAAAAAATTATCTATTTTTAGAAAGATATCTTTATCTATTAGATATTATGTATATATTTAGATAGATATCTAATATCTATCTTTATCTATTTCTCCTCGTTTTTTGACCTTTCTCTTTCCATCACTTACTAGTACATGGGTCACAATTTCCATTCCCTGCTGTCTTCCCTGCCTATCTTACTTGAAGTAATATTCCTTTGTAATCTCCTTTCCCTAGATGTTTTCATTTGTTTTGTCCTTCTACATCTCTTTTTTCTCTGGTGAATTCGAAATTCTATTCTTCAATTCATTACCCATTTCTTCTCTACTCTCTTGATCCTTCCTGAGGATTCTTTTTAGAATACCTTCTAAATTCTGTATCCTGCTGTTCCCACTATAAATGTTCATTTCTAATATCTTTTTTAAAAGTTTTTTTTAATCATCTGGAGTTTCTTCTTGTTGTTGCATGATCTCTTCATGTAGAATTCTACTTGATAAAGGAATTCAGGTTCATATTCCTTCATATAATAGTAGATGATATGTTGTCAAAACTTGTAGATGATATGTTGTCAATTCTTTAAATTCTTACTCATTCTTCTTTCTGTCTTTATGAGCCTCTCTATTGGTTTATCTATTTTTGGTCTATTTTTTTATTCAGTTTTTCTCCCTTGAATTTCTAATCTTTCCATCTTTTCCTTATATTTACTCAATAAATATTCATTAAGTACCTACTGTGTGCTTACTACTGGGGATACAAAGACAAAAGACCAATACTTATATCTAATTTTCTTTCTTTGTCTTTAATCCATTTCCCTTCCATTATTGCACAGGCCCCAGTGGCTTCACATCCTCAGGACCCCACTTGGCTTGAGTCCCATCCCAGAGTAAACTCTGGATGAGGACTGGCCCCAGCTATATATCTAATCTCCCTTTCCCTCAGGCCTACAAACTCTTTTCGGCTCTATTTGACTCTGCACTGCGGTTTACACTATACTCTGCCCTGCTTGTATTTTCCATCCCCCCCTCTCTTCCTGTTCCTCTCTTTCTTTCTTTGGCTGCCAAATCTTGTGGGACAAGGAAGGATAGGTCAAGCAACCAGACCTGTTGGCAATGGGTAGGGCCTTCCAGTGATGGACCCTGAAGTACAAGCTTGTGAAGTTACTTGAATGGGGTTGATTGTGGAGTTCCTAAGAGGGAGTTATCTAATATTATGATATAATCATGGTCTCCTAGATAAAGAGCTGGAAAGAGATATTTGAAATAATCTAGTCCACATCCTTATTTTACAGATAAGGAAACTAGGGCCCAGAGAGGTTATATGACTTGCCCAAGGTCACGCAAGAAGTGGTAGAGGGGCGGCTAGGTGGCGCAGTGAGTAGAGTGTCAGCCCTGGAGTCAGAGGGACCTGAGTTCTGATCCGGCCTCAGACACTTAACATTAACGCACACACACACACAAAAACCTAGCCATGTGACCTTGGGCAAGTTACTTAACCCCAATTGCCCTCCAAAAAGCCAAAAAAAAAAAAAAAAGAAGTGGTAGAGCTGGAATTGGAATTTATGTCTTTTGCTCCAAATCCAGAGCTCTTTTCACTCTACCCCCTTTAAAAAAGTCTTGTGCAACATTTATGTCTTTTTCATCCCCTGGATTCAGCTGGCTGCTCCATATCTGACAATTTCTTTTCCTGAAATTTTTGGGTTAGAGGGATCTAAGGAAAAACTATTCTGCCATCTTGCCAATCCCCTAAATTGCTTCTGTGTTAATGATTTATTAGACCTATTTTTCTCAACACCAGAGAAAGACTAGCTGTGAGAACCCTGAGGGTAAAGAAGGAAAAGGAGGAGAAGGAAGAGTGAGAGTAATGTTCAAGCAGCAAGGAAGACCCTGAAAGGAATGAAGAGGGCACAGAGTGAACAAATTTTATCTGCTCCATGAAGTAGCCTGGCCATAAGTGCTGAGGCTCTCTACACCTCTGATCGCCTCCCATGATGACTAAAAAGAAATATTAACTTGAAAAATTGGATGTTTTACCTTTGCTAAAGATGGCAAATAGCCACCTAGAGGAAATGGCACCAATGTACAGAAGAACTTTCCTTGACTCCTCTAGAGGACAGGATCTAAATCCTGCATGGGAAGTCAAAAATCAGAGCAGAAGCTTGGGTGGAAGGGGAGGACAAATGGCATCTGAATAATGGGACGCAGGAACATCTAGGAAATAAAATAGGACACAAACTCAGCTATAATTCAGGCAAAAAAGCAAATGTGATACCAAATGAGTACTGACATTCAAGAAAGGGACACCATTGTGTGTGTGTGAATGTGTGTTTGTGTGTGTGTTTGTATGCATGTAAGGTGTTGATTAATAAAAACAAAACAAAAATATCCCTCCCCCAACACTTTCTTTTACAATTACAATGCACAGTCAGATGAAAGTTGGAAATGAATTGTGCAGAAGGCATTTTCTCTTGGGAAATGAATCATAGACCATGAATTGGCAGATGTGAGTCTTAGCTCAGGCTTTGCTACACATTAGAAATTGAGGGAGTATAACGGGTAAGTGCTTTGCCCTCTGTAGGCCTCAGTCCCTTAAGACCATGAAGAAGTTGACCCTCCTGGGGAATGATGCAAAGTTAAATGACATCACAGGTGAGGTTAAAAAAAAAAAAAACCACAATAACCCTGACACAAGTTCCTCATTATTTTTAAATTCTTGTTTGCATGGTGTATGCCTTTAAGTTAGTACTCAGACTGATGTGTTTTCAATCAGTCCTATATTGAAGACATAAGCTATTCTATTTTAGGCAAATTCTTCCTGTTTTCCAACAGCCTCTGCCTCAATTGGCTCATCTCCCTCCCTCCTTACATTCCAGGCACAGATCTGTTTACACAACTGTATTTCATCTTTGCGAAAACATCATATATGAGAAAATTATGAGAAAAAACACATTCCTGTTGCTTTTGCTCCCTTGGCTTACCATTTTTGTCAAAGATTTTCTTTGAGGCCTGGAATCAACAATAGAATCTTTTCCTGAAGCTTTGGCAATAATTCCCAGATCAGCATATACTCCATCTCATATTAATGCCAGAAATAACCACAATTTCTGATGTACACCATGTGTGTTTATACATAATTTATACATATGCACATATGCATACATATATATGAATAATTTTCCATTTCTTAGTGACTACACCTAGTTTTTAATAAAAGTTTTTGGTTGTAGACTAGTAATTTTGCTTTCTTCCAAAGTAGATCTATGACTATTCTGTAGCAGACTTTGAAAGTAGCTGGGAACAATTAGAGGTTAAGTGACTTCCACAAGGTTATACATGTGTTAGATCCCAGGCCTCTTCTGAACCTAGTTCTCTTTCCACCATACCATGCTGCCTTTTCTAAATCAGGCTTTAAATAGTTGCTTAAAGCAGGGGTTTTTAAGCTTTTTGAGGTCATGGACCCTGTTAGCAATCTAAGTGAAGCCTATATACCCTTTTTCACAATAGTGTTTTTAAGTACATAAAATATAATAATGCACATTATTACAAAGGAAAACAATATTACAATGGAAAACAATATTATAAAGGAAAACAATAGTTAAATATCAGAAAATATTTACTGAAACAAATCGCAGACCCCAGGTCAAGAACCCTTGGTTTAAAGGAATTCTCCTTCTCTTCCCCCTTGGTCTAGGCAGAGCATAGGTTCCCAAAGTAGGCAATATCTCCTCCTGGGAGGCACTGCAACAGCGTGTGGGGGGAGGGGCAGTAGTAGCCTTGGGTGCAATTGGAGGGCATTGAATAAAAATAAGGGGGAAGAGAGGAGAAGACACAAAATGCAAGTTATAACCAATAAGTGTCCAAGTCTGCCACCAGGTCTTAGCAAGCAAGTGTTGGCATGCAAGTATATCATGCATTTTTGGGAAGTCCAATGTGCATTGGCAGGAATATGTATCATATTTGCAATATGATACTATATAGTTACATGACACAATATTACATGATCAAAATTTCAATGCAGGAAAAACCACAAGTTTACAATAAATTATTAAATTTAAAATGCATCATTTTAAAAAATTCTATATATTTCTAAAATGATGCACATTTTAAAAAACCATTAAAAGGTTTAAAAAAAGTAGATTTCCAGGGAGACACTGAGTAAGGGAGTGGTAGGCCAAATAAGTTTGTGAACTTCTGGTTCTATACCTATCACTTCACAAGTACAATGATACTAAACTGATGCAGGTACTCAGCTCATTTGCAAATTTTGATCCTAGAGGGGCATTGAGAGAAAAAGTGATATGCCCACAGTCCCATAATCAGTATGTTTCTGAGGTAGGATTTGAACTTATGTTTTCTGGACAAAAAGTAAAATTTGATCTTGGCTATACTCCACTGCTCCTCTTTTTATGTTATGCCCCACTAATTATTATTCCAACTCCCACCAGCATTGGCAGGTCAGGTCCCCAAAGGGAAGTTAACTATTATTCTCATAGTTCTAGGGGTAACCCTGGGTAACTAGTTTTCTAGTACTGCCATTAATGAGCCCCTACCAGTGTGCTTCCCATAAATAATCAGTCAGATTTAATTAGCTTTATAAAAAGCGTAATTACTAAGATGGTATATTAAGAACAGGTGGTTCAAAATAATCCTCCCAATAGCATAGTGTATAAATGTACACAAATATATACAGAATAAATGAGGAATGTGGGTACAGATTTAAAGTACAAAAGTAGTGAGGAATACATGTAGAGATCACATGTGCTAAATGTTGTGTGGGAAGAAAATCTTCAGTAACTGTTGATCCAGACTATCTAGTCTAATATTTACCACCAAGTTACTAGCAGTCCAGTGTATTAGAAGTTCTTTTCCTCCTTTGTAAAGTTCTTATGAACAGATTGCCTAAAGGTAAGGGTATCTGGGAGCAAGAGAGATCAGAGTCACATAGAATAGGTCCACACCTCATTATAATATTTATCATTCTCATTAATTGTTAACCAATCAGAGTTGATTTCCACCCTCAGGAATATCCACTCTTCCAAGGGCATATAAGCATTGAGTGGGTTCCATGAGGGGTCTCTGGCATTCAAGAGTGCCCCTGACACCTTTTATTAATTATCTGCTAGCATAACTAATAAAATTATTAATTACCCAGAAACTATGCTTCTCAAGATTTGTATACATCACAGTGCCTTTGTAGAAGGTACAGCCAGGAGGTCTCTCTACCTTGAAGACTCATAGTCCTTGAAGCTATCTTTCCTTGGTTGACCATCACTCCCATTTGGATATGATGTCTCCTATTGATTGGTCTAGTTGCACGCAACGTCTGCTTTTGGCCCACTCTTTCCAACGAAATGGTGAAATGGCAAGAAAGAAAAAACTCTCACCTTCTCTGCTTCTCCCACACACAAAAGAGGTTAGCTCTGATTCTTGATTTGAATCTCATCCAATTCTACACTAGTTTGATGTTTCACTGTCCAGTCCTGAACTTGCCAGCTGGTTTTATCAAGAAGCATGACTTGATCTTCTCAATCAACCAGAAGAGGCGTTCTTTTCCTCAATAGCTCCAAGATACCCCCCTGGGATGATCTGAGAGCCAAGACCAATTTGTTCTAGTGCTTTTTCCCTTGTCTTCACACTGTTAAAGGAGTGGAAGCCTGGCATCTCTGCATCTACCCTTTTCCTTACCTTCTTAGTGGCCACCATTTCTACTGGTCTTGATTGCTGTCTTAGATTTGTTCTCATATGACCAGCTTTGCAACTTCTCTCTTTCCTTCTTCTCCCCTTTCCTCTTCCCTCCCCTCCACTCTCCTCCCTTCCTCTCTGCCCCACCTTCCCTTCTCTTCTCTTCTCTTCTTTCTTTTCTCTTCTCTTTTATCTTCTCTCTCTTCTTCCCCTCTCCCCTGTTCTCTCCCCACCTAGGAACTGAGAAGTCCATGGATTCTCCCATCTAAGCAAGCCCTGCTAGCTTTTGGACATAAGCCTTTTAATGTAAATAATTGTGGGACTTATGCTTCTAGGGTTATTATTAAGGATTATATTTTATCATATAATTACATAGAAGTAATTATTGATACATTTATATGCTACTGAACTGTTGATTCTCTCTGATCAACTATATTATGGTTATTTGACTTCCACTACATTGGTATTTTCATTATTGAGCCAATGTTCTCATAGTTCCTATTAAATATCTTTCTCTAGAACAAAACTATGTAATAATTTTGTGGGTTCACCATTTTTAATCTGAAATCAAGGCTAAAAATTCTAGGAGTCTTGGCAACTCAACAGATTTGGGGGTACAGCATACTAAATAGTTGGTGGAAAACAGAGGGATTTCCCTCACCAACCACATCGACAGCAAGTGCTCTGACTACAAATATAATGCCCTTACTTATTTGTTCACATATCTGTCCATCCAAATTTGCCCTTGAGGACTTCTCTTAGAAGAGTCTCAGATCCTGAATTTCTCCCATTTGGAGACAAGATCTAGGTACAGCTCTCTGGGATGAATCCTACCAATGAATCAGGAAGCACAAGGGGGCAGAAGGGGATACCATGCACTTTTTATTGGCACATATTTGTAAGATGGTTGGTGGAGGTAAGTCATCATTCTTGGGCCATGATTCAGAAAAATTCATTTACTCACAGGGAAACTAAACTAATATCACACTTTAACCAATCTGACTACAAAACATAGACAGGTTCTAGAATGGAAAACTGAAGATGTAAGGTGACCCAATCCCCATGATAAATAATAAAGATTACCCTAACAACCTACACGAATTCATTATCATGGCCATAAGCTTATGTGCAGAATCATGTACATATTCTTGTGTAGAGTTGCACATTGCTTTCCAGCAATAAGTAATACATTGCCCCAGTACATTTGAGGTGAAGTTTTCAACTAAAAAACATTTCTACCATGAGGCTTCCTTCAAGACTCAGTTCAAATCCCACCACTGCTAGAGGTTTTTTCTGTCCCCTTTCCTCATTCCTTTATTTTTAGTACCTTCCCTCCAAAATTATCTTCCAATTATACTTTTTATGTCTTGTAGGAAGGACCATTTTTTTGTCTTTCTTTGTATACCCAGTACTGAGAACAATCCCTAGTACATGGTAAGTGTTTATTGGGTGCTTATTAAATGACATTAACTTACTATCAGCCAGTATATATTAGAAAATGGACTTGAAGCCAGGTTTTCCTGATGGAGGTTGTCTTTCTAACTATATGCACATGATGCCCCATTTTATAAATTGGGAAACTAAGGCACAGGGAAGTAAAATGACTTGCTCAAAATCACACAATTAGTAAGTGGCATAGTCAGAATTTTAATTCAATCTCCTTACTCGAAATCTATTGCTTGTTCTACTCTACTTAAGCTACCTCCATTTCTGTAAAATAGGAGACTAGGACTAGGTGGTCTCTGAGGTCCTACCTTTATAGTGTCTTGATTCTATGACTCTGTGACTCTAGTTGGTAAAGTACACTCATATATGGAACAGTAGAAAACAGTTGTTAAGTCATTTCAATCATGTCTGTCTCTTCATGACTCCATTTGGAGTTTCTTGGTAAAGACATTGGAATGTTTCGCCATTTCCTTCTGCTGCTCATTTTATAGAAAAGAAAACTGAAATAAATGGGGTCAAGTGACTGGCTCAAGGTCACACAGCTAGTAAGTCTCTGAGACCAGATATGAACTTAGGTCTTCCTGATCCCAGGCCCAGCACAAGGCAGTAAGTAATCAGCCATAATCCCTGTTTAGGCCTAAGGATTAGGATAGGATAGGATAAGATAGGATAAGAAACCATCTAGATGGATGTAATTTGAGGAGTTCTGAAAGATTGTAATTCCAACAAATCCCCATGTCTCACCTTGCTTCTTAGCAAGGAGCCATTCATCATTAGAAGCATTCTTTTGGATTAAGATAGCACCCTAAAAGATACAACCTCTATTCTAAGCTTCCAGAATCCTATTGAAAGTGTTAGGAGACAGATTTCTGAAGCTCTTTGTTAATACAAGGGGTGGTTATTTTTGTTTCATCTAACTTATCATAGCTCTTTTCCTATATTATTCAAATATTATTAAATGAGATAATATTGGTAAAAAGTGCTCAGTACAGTGCCTAACACATAGCAGGACCTATATAAATGCTTATTCCCTTCTTTTTCTTCTCCCCTTACTCTAACTTACAGATTTATATAGACAATGTCAGGAAAGAGATTTTCTGAAGCCCCTTTTTAAAGAAAGAGGCAGGGAGGGGGATGGAGAGGAAAGGAAGAAATGAAAAAAGCACACATAAAAAAAGGACTGGGGTGGGAGAAAGGAATTGGCCTGTAAGAAAAAAATTCTTCAGCAAATTCAGTCACATTCCTGAAACAGACCTCAAGAGATCTTTCCATGTCCCATATCCGTAAGCTATTTTATCTCTACAGATTTCCTTCTAGTTCACAGAAGATTCCTCCCACAGTAAAAACCAGTTGTCAAGAGACACATTTCCTGCCTGGTGTGTTGAGTGTATGGTACATCCAAATTTGTTATCGCCAGGCCATTAATTTCTACATACATCTGCTTGAGGATTCCTTCCTGTTTCCATTGCACATTCATCTTCATCTAATTCACATTTTATTGCCCTTGTCTTAATGCTAGCAAGCTATATCAAGTACTGTAAACATTTGTTAACTCCACGAGCTTGCCAACATTCCTTCTCTTCTCTGACACTCCTGTTGTTAAAATCTCAGCTTACAGCTTTAATTTCCGGTAAGCTATAATGTAGGACCACAAATGGCTAAATTGAAAGAACTCCCTTACATCCAAAAAAGCATCTCACCAGTAGCTTCTTATTTACTCAGAATGAAGTAGAAAAGATATTGCCTTACCTTGGGAAACAGCGAAGGCTGACGGATTTGTCTGGGCTCATTTCTAGTACCCTGGGTCATTTTTTTTTTACCCTGGGTCATTTAACAATGAAAAACACACTTATGTTGGTCTGTTTCCCTTTCTGCAGAGAAGATGGCATGATTCCAGGCAAGTAGCCTTGCTTCTATGCAAATATTTTGTTTGTGGATTCAGAATTCCAGAATTCCAATGTTTGAATAAATCTCAGAGGCAATCTATTCCACCCCATATATGACAAAGAATTCTATTTTTGATATCCTCAGTGTAGCTATCCAGTAGGCATGTAGATAGACAGACAGACAAACAGATAGATACATAGATACATATATGATACATGGACAGATAAACAGATAGATAGATAGAGCAAACCAACGCCAAAGCTCACTTGAGGGAATTTAGATGACTCTTTCCTCCAAAGGGGAAGACCCCTGGAGAATGCAAGGACCAGTTTTGAAATTTAAATCTGCCTTTTTCCTAAAGGGAAGAAAACCAGAGGAAGATAATGCCTATGAAATTAAAGAAAGATATATATTAAGCAGGGAAGAAAAAAAATGCGTCTGTGCTGAATAGGATGCCAGGTAATGTTTGGGAACAGTTTCTATACCTTTTAAACAAAGGAAGGTAAGAAATTTGGGGGGAAAGGTGGGATTAGAAAGGAATGATTCAGTGAGACCCATCTTCAAGGGGAGGGAGGAAGGAATTCCAAGTGTCAAATATATGGTCCTTTGATACACAAATCTGAAGACATCCTTGGTGATAAGCAGTGTATAGGTCAATACTTGATAAGGAGATGTCTCCAAAAACAGGATATTTGCAAGAGATAATAATCAAAGTTAGGGGATTCTCTGGAGATGAGGTTGTCTCCAGAAACCATAAAGCTGGATATGCCAATGGGCAGTCAGGAAAGTCTCTGAAGATAGGGATATTTCTAGAAGGCCCTTAAACTAGCAAATGGCTCAACATCAGCTTCAAAGCTGCTATAGTCTTAATTGGCTTCAGAGCTGATGATTTCCTGCATGTCCAGCTGGGTTTACTCTCAGTCATTGCAAAGGATTGTTGATATGTCAAGCCCTCCTACAGCTCTTCTCAGCTACCTGGATAATTGGGAAGCTCTAGCAAGCCAAGGAAGTTAGTATATTCATATACAGATGCACTCATACAATAAATAGATACATAGATAGATAGATAGATAGATAGATAGATAGATAGATAGAGAGATAGAGAGACAGACAGACATATTTTAAATAGGTATGATATATATGATAAATAATACACATTATAATATATAATACATATAATCTATATGGCTATAGGTTATCCAAATTAAGGATAATTGAGAGAAAGAGAGAGAGAGAGAGGCATTCAGATAGACAGACATATGTGTAAAGCCAAGTACAAGCAGTTCTCCAGAGGACTGCGGTGAATAGCTTTGAGGTTCTGATCACATAGTATAGTGAACTCTCTATTTATTCAGCAATAAACTAAAGCAAAACATTCACAGAAACCAAAGTACAGCATTCACAATGATATAACATAACAACTTATCGCTAAAGTGGCCACATAGTTTTAAACAAAAGATGTCATTCAGTAAGTTCTTAACTCAATCATCTTTAAGGAACAATCCTCCTTAAGGAAAACAAAGTACAAAGGTCAAAGTTTTCCCACCCCTAGGCCACATTGTCTTACTCTCTCAGTCAAAAAGTCATCTTTCTTCTTGATTAGAGATTAGTTTCCAATCATCCTTAACTCAATCATCCTTAAGGTGTACAAGGTACAAAGTACAAAGTTCTCCCACCCCCTAGGCCACCCAAGGAGAGGTCTTTTCATCTTGACTAGAGGCTTTCTCCCAGATTCCATGGTTCCTCTTCCATGGGTCCAGCTCTTGCCTGAATCTATCCAAATGTCACCTGGATTCAGAGGCAGGCAGCTCTCAGCTCCTCATCCAGCTCCATTCTATATTGAAGCTCACAGTGTCCAGTCCACCTCAAGTCCTTTGCAGTTTCTGCTTCTGGGAAGACAAAGCTTAATAGAGCCAAAACAACATTCACACATATTGCTGGCACCTTCAACAATTCACTATCTGCCTGTGAAATCAACACAGACCCACCAACAGGGTCTTGAGAATTCAACACAAATCATTAGTATAGAAATCAATACAGACCCACAAACAAGGTCCAAGAGGTCAACACAAATCATCAGCATAGTCCCAGGACTTCTGAAACCTTCCTCCAGGACTTCTGTAAACAGACAAGAAGAAAATCCTCTTTCAGGGCTTCCAATAAGGTCCCAGGGCTTCTATTCAAAGTATTCTATTTCTATAACATCCCCCAAATCTCTATTTCACATCAACCTGATCAACCTACTCTGAAACCACTCCCAGAAGGACAGCTATGGTACTAAGACAAAATGATATAGGAAACTTGTGCCAAAATAGACCTCTAGAAGGAGTAGCCTAACTTGCACAATTACTTGGGCCTTTCCTTTATTTTTATTTATTTATTATCTATCCTTTATTTTAAGGCCAATCTTGAAAGTGGGCCTAGATTCTGAATCTTCAAATTCAACAAGACAGAATCAAATAAAGGAGTACCCATTGATTCAAGAATGACCAAAGAAATAGTAGTATATGATGTAATGAAATACTATAATACTATAAGAAATGATGAATATGAGTGACTCAGAAAAAAACGGAAAGATTTATATGAAATGATATAGAGCAAAGTAATCAGAAGAACAATATAGTTTCCTCTTCATTGAGGCCATTTTAGCCCACCTGCTGCCCATATCACTCCTTTCCCTGCCTGTCCTCCTATAACCTGTGAATTGTAATCAAATCAACACTACCATTGCCTCTGGAAAGGGAAGGAAACAAGCATTTATGAAGTACTTAGCTTGTTCCAGACCCTGTGCTAAGCACTGGGGTTATAAATATAGGAAAAAAGAAAAACAGTCCCTGCCCTTGAGGGGCTTACATTCTAAATAAAGCAGGAAGATAATACACAAAAAGGGAGCTGAAATGGTAGTAGGGAGGCTGGAAAATAAAGGAGGCGTGGTTTTTGAATTTCAGAAATCAGAAGCCAGAGTGGAAGAAGTATGGAAGTTGTATAACCAGGGCTTCCTCACAAAATGGTGGCCACAGGACGACCTCACCAATTGGAAAAGGAGAACAATTTGGTGGAGGGATAATCCAGTTTGAGAAGGCCTCACAGATATTTGGAAATTGTTGGGCAAGGAGGCCCTGGGGCTGAGGGAATTTTCAGGATGAAACAGCAACTAGACATGGTTCTGAAGACCAGATTCTGAATAAATGTAAAGTCTAAATTATGCCCCAGATAAGAACTCATAAACATCTTCCTTCTAGATTGGTCAGGGACTATGTATATACAATTTTGCATATGCTGTCAGAGAGGTCACTATTTCATTAGTTTAGACTATCTCTTTGCCTATATTTAGTTCATTAGCTTAACTGTTGTCTTGTTTTGAGTGAAGTTTCAGGAAAGGAGGATGTTTATATAGAAACAACTGTGTTAATAAACCATCTATAAGTAAACAGACATTAAAAAAATATGTTCTTTAGTAATTATAATAAGTAGATGGCTGATCTCTTCGCTTCTGTTTCCCTTAAATAGTGTCCTCAATTTTATCAATCCAGTTTCAATTAGCTAAATCCCCCCAGGTTAAGGGGGTAAGGAATCAGTATTTATATAGCACATTCTGTACAGTGCTAAGTGCTTTTTACCAGTATTTTCTCATTTGATTCATACAACAACCTTTCAGGAAGGTTGACCCCATTTTATAGTTGTGGAAAGCAAACCAAAGTTAAGTGACTGGCCCAGGATCACACAGCTAATAAGAGTTTGAAGTCAGATGTAAACCCAGGTCTTTCTGACTCCACACACCATTATTCTATCCACTCTGCAGCCTCAATGCCTCTTGGTTAAAACTATAGTTTCTATTTCACTGCTAATGATAATAACACAACAGCCACAATAACGGCACATTTTGGAGGTTTCAGGAAGGTGAATTTTGGTTCAGTATAAGTAAAAGCTTCCTATGATGATGGATCAGAGTTGGCCACAAGTTACTTTGGGAGGTAGTGGATTCATCTTCCTGATGGGGTTTAGGATCTGGGAACCCCCTGGAATCTTCCTACCTAATGAGGCATTTGCCTGAGGCCATAAGCCTTTCATTATAGCTAGACCCAAATCTCTTTTACTCTTAACCTAGCCTAGCCCTCCATTGTCCAGCTGCTTCCCACCCTTGATCCTACCAAAAATATTTGTACCCAAATCTGTTACTCTTAAACTAGCCTAGCCCTCCATTGCCTGTCATCTCCAAGTAGCCCTCAGCTATCTCCCACCCTTAATCCCATTTCTGGAGTCTGACCTCAGTACTCAAGATCCTCCTCAGACTCCTCCTCAAGACCCTCCCTAAACCCCTCCTCCCAGACTACTAGACCACCCCTAGATCCCTCCCACAGTCTTTCTGTATATAAGATCCACCTTGCCTCCATGAAGGGGCTGAGATTCAATCTAGCCCAGGCGCTGTCTGTGTCAGACTGTTCTGTCCCACTTGTCTAATAAAAGCGTTACAAAATACTTAGGCTCCTTAGGAGTGTACCCCTTATAGCTATTCTTTAATAAACTTTGCTTTTCTTTGTCTGAGAGAAGGCTTGAATCAAATTTATTCACCAGGACCTGCCTGGTGTGTCAGTATTTTGGTTTTGGAGCACCCCTAAGATGCCAAACCTCAGCATTCCCAGGAGAATTTCACATGAAGGCTGGATGGCCCCTTGTCAGGGATGTTCCAGAGGGGATTTTTATTTCAAATGCAGTGTCACACTGATGAGGTATGGGCTCTGTGAGCCCCCTCGAGCTCTCCTTGAGTCCTTGAGGTACAGGTTCTGGGAACCCCCTCCTTGAACTCTGATTTAAACCATCTCATTTGATGAGGCATTTGCAGGAGGCAATAAGCCTTACATCCTGGGCCCAAACCTCTGTTTGGCATTCCTCTGTTACTAGACTTCCCACCCTTGAGCCTATCAAACTATCAATCCACCCCAGAACTGGCCTAGCCCACCATTGTGGCCTCCAGCAACTTTCCACCCTTAATCACTCATTGACCTCATTAACTCCTCTTGAAGACGCTCCCCAAACTCCTCCCCTAGACCACCCCTAGATTCCTCCCACAACCTTCTGTATATAAGACCCCATCTCACTCCATGTTTGTGAGAGTGCCATAGAATGACTTAGCACAGACTTTGTGTCTAATACAAGCGAACTTTTAATAAACTTTGCTTTTCTTTGGCTGAGAGAAGACTTGAGTCGAATTCATTGGCAGGACCCAGTGTGTTGGTTCCTGGGGCTCCCTCTGGGGTGGGGGGTGCCCTGGAGGGGCACTCCTTGAACCAGTGACCCTCCTTGTGGCATTAAAAGCAGGTTTTCCCCCCTGCACAAGTGACTAGGCTTCCTCCAAGGGGGTCCTCTGGAAGGGCTTTTCTTGGCCATGGCAGCAGCCAACAGTCAAGAATTAAGCATGTTCTCAGACTGGAAGGTATGGAAGTCTCTCTCTTTCCCTAGTACCTTGGAAGTGCAGTCTTTTTGTTTTGTTTTGTGGTTGGGTTTTTTTGGGTGTGTGTTTTTGGGGGCCTGACCTCAGGTCCCATTAGGTCAGATAGCTAGGAGGCTGTTTTGTGTTCAGTCTGACCTCAGGTTCTTGGTCTTATTTGGTTATTTTGGAGAACATGGACATGTGTGCAACTTCTGAAGAATGGAAGATAAGGACAGACGCCCCTTCTGGAATAATATGAGCCATATTATTTCAATTTTTGTGGTTTCTTTTTTATTTATTAAGGCTTACTCTCAAACCTTCCTTTATGGAGGAAGGGACTTCCAGGACCTATGCCTGTAGCTCTCAATAGTTTGCCTTTGGGTTGTGTCTTACAACATTGAAAAAATTTGTTTCTCTGGAGATCTTAAAAGGAAATTTGGTGGTTTTTTGCAACACTGTTTGGCCTAGGTATATAGCCTAAAAGACAATGAACTGTGGCCTGTTTTGGGGATTTTAAAAAATACTACTCTCTTGCAGTTAGAAACATACTGTCACAAAGAAGGAGAAGGAAGATGGATCGAAGTTGCCCACTTAATGGCTTTTGTTGAACTTTCTCAGAACGAGGTTCTCAAGAAAGACTGAGATGCTTGAAGCTAGAGCCCCTCCACAGAGGGGCAATGGGGACCAATTAAATAACCCCTTTCCTATGGCTTCAGCCTCAGCCCCTTCCCCCTCATCAACTCTTGCTCAGGTCACTAAGGCAGCTCCCCCAGCCCCTTCTGCTGTACCCCAACTCTTTTCCCCTTTGTTCCCCTTCCCTTTTCCTCTAGCCCAACACCCCTCATTTCCTGTCTTCTACACCATCCATAGCCACTACCCTGTATCCCCAGCATGGCCCCTTCCCCCTCAGGATCCCCTGCTCAGGTCCCAGCCACTGGTCAGGCTGAAGTGCCTTCTTCTGTGGCCTCTCCCCCTGAAGCAACACCCACTTAATCCTCAGGCCCTAACCCTGAGGCAGTCATAGAGGTATGACTTCTGACCCCTTCCACTCCTCAGGTCCGGCTGAATTTCCCCCTTGCCAGCCAGATCCCACAGTCTTACAGTCTGATCCAGTTCAGCCAGTCACTCTCTCACAGAAAGTGGAACTTCCAATCTTCCTTCCCAAATTTCTGTCCCCACACCACCTTCAGGGCTTTTTCCCTTAAGGGAAGCAGCTCTCTAGTCAGGTGGGACAACTAGAGTGCATGTCCCATTCTCCATTTCAGATCTCAATCAAATTAAAGAAAAGTTGGGTAAATTCTCTGAAAACCCAACAAAGTTTACTGAAGGCTTTCAGGACTTACCCCTGCAATTTGAGCTTTCTTGGGGTGAATTGCATATCCTCTTCTCTACCTGTTGTTCCACTGAGGAGAAGAGGAGAATCTTGGGAACAAGCCCAAAATTTGGGGATTGTTTGCCTACCAATGACCCCAGAAAATGCCCCCCAGGAACAGCTGCTGTTCCCACTAGTGACCCAGGATGGGATTATCAGATCCCGAAGGACAGTGAAAAGAGAGACCATATGGTACTTTGCCTGTTAGAAGGCCTGGAACTGCATTTCAAAAGCAAATAAATTATCAGAAAGAGGAATTTCTCAGACAAATCAAGAAAAACCCGCCCTTTTCCTAGATAGACTTGTAGAAGCTATTAAAAGGTATACAAAGTTAGATCCTGACTCTATAGAAGGGGCAACAATCCTTAACATGTATTTTATTAGTCAGTCTGCTCCAGATATTAGAAGGAAACTGCAGAAATTGGCAATGGGAACCTCAGGCCCAATTACTGGAGAAGGCTTTTGGAGTCTTTAATAACAGAGACCTGGTTGCAACAGAGGAATAGCAAACAGAGGTTTGGGCCCACAATGTAAGGCTTATTGCTTCATGCAAATACCTCATCAAATGAAACTATTTAATCAGAGTTCAAGGGGGTTGCCAGACCCTGTACCTCAATGACTCAGAGAGAGCTAGAGGGGGCTCCCAGAGCCAATACCTCATCAACACGACATGGCCTTCTGTGGGGAGCCAAAGAACTGGTTCAGAACTCAGATATTAAATCCTAATAGTGGACTTTAAAATAAGAATCTCTTTGAGATGTGACTTTTCATCAAGTTAGTTCCTGAGTTCTTTGTTATGGGTTACACTTATAAGGATGTTACTTGAGTTCTGAGATCAATAGGCTATACTCCAAGATTTTAGTTATCGAGAGCCAAAATATTTGATTCAGCGCTCAGGTATCTTTGGGTGGTCAGCTCTAAATGTGATGTCTTTTGATGTTTGCAGCTTTGGCTTTGAAGTTTGCTCTCAATTGTATCCCTTTATGACTCATTAGCAGGTACCTGAGGCCTGGATCAAAGGTCTTACCCTAAGACTTTAGTTTCCTAGATAAGAAATCCTTATCAAATTTTTTATTGTGTGCTATTTGCAGGATACAACAGACTAAGGTAATGATAAGAAAACTTAAGTCCCCTTCCTTTGTCTCATTGCTCTATAAAAACCTTGTCCTAAGAATCAATAAATGGGGTTCATCATTCTTCCTTGAACTACCCACATGGCCTGGTCATTTCTTATTCACATCTCCGGATCATGCTAAGTGCTGGACACTGAGCAGCCCAGGGCAGCCTGCAAAGAAAATTTCAGCTTTGAGATTCTTGGATTTTGTGACAACAAATTCTAAGATTCAAAAGGTATTTGTTAGACTAGTTTAACTAAATGGACCAAGATCTTATGCACTGGCAGCCTAGGGGCTAGGCTAAAATTCTCTATCCAGGAATTTTGTAAGATAGAGTTATGAGGCATATAAAAATGTAATTTAATGCGGGTATGGAAGGAGAATCTGAGTCCTGAGCATCCCTAAATAGACCAATGATATGTGGTTATGGCCCTGGTAGAAAAAATTATATTGGGCACCTCCCCCATTCCTCCCCATGGGCCACCTTTTAGACAATTCTAATCAAATTAAGAAAGATTGCAAGACAAGGCCATGCTTGGTTCCCACACACTATAAGCTGAATGGATTATGGGAACAAGGACATATACAAATTCAATTTTCACATGGGCACCTAGGATAGGAAAAACTAAAGTTAAGGGGGAGGAGGGGAGGCTCCATCTAAAAATTAGAAAATCAAAGTATGAGTTTGCTTGCCCTCAAAGAACAAAAGCTATTTAGAAATAAGTGTTTTCCTTGTGGTTCCCTAGAGTAAAAACTGCAGTTTAACAAGATCTGCTCCAGAGTTAATTCATTTGGAAAAATCCATTGCTAATACCTGAGGCCAAATTCACATGGTCAGGTACATATCTCCACATCTGGAAACATAATTGGATTAGCCCTTTTTATGCCTGACCACTACACATAATTCCCAAACCTAAATGGATTAGAGCCATAGCTGAAGACTGAATGCCCTAAAGTCAAACAGCTGTTTTTTGACTAGGCTAAAAAGTTCCCACTTCAAAGGAGAAAGAAATGTTTTAAAAGCCTATAAATGTATATAATTAGATCTTGTTTCTTCAAAAGAGCTATGCCACAATTAGTAAATCAGCAAGTATTTATTAAACACCTACTATGTGCCTCTAAGTTTCAGAGAAGGCACCCTCCTGAATTGGTAGAGGGATGGATTTTTTTTCATGTGCAAGTTGTCTAAACTAATAAAATCACAGCTTGAATCTATTTCTCTTCTTGATGCCTTGCAAGGGTTACTTTTCATGTTTAATACGCATTCCCTCTTCATCTTAGAATCCTTTGTTTCCTTTAAAACTCAGCTCAAGCAAGACCTTCTAGATGCAGGCTCCCTTCTAGTGCTCTTGCTACTCCCTTTGCCCCAAATTACTTTTAATACATTTTGCATATCCATGTTATCTCTCCCCTGGAAGGTAAGCGTCTCGAGGGCAGGAACTGCTTCATTTTTGTCTTTGTATACCCAGTAGCTATTATAGTGCTTGGCACAAAGTAGGTGTTTCATAAATTCTTGTTGACTAAATAATGGATTGATAATAAGGGGCATTCTGGTAGGGGTATGTTGAAATCATCTAGGGTATAAGTTTAGTGTGAGCATTTATACCTCAGAAGTTATAAAAAATCAGAACTCTATTTATTGTTCTATTGATTGTCTAGTGTCACACTAATGGCCCACAGGCTTCATGGGACCAGATTAAAATATAACTGGGAAATTTGGGGGGTTTTTTGCTTTTGCTTTTGGGAGGGGGAAGGCAGGGCAATTGGGGTTAAGTGACTTGCCCAAGGTCACATGGCTAGTTTTGTGTTAAGTGTCTGAGGCCGGGTTTGAACTCAAGTCCTCCTGACTCCAGGGCTGGTGCTCTATTCACTGCACCACCTAGCCACCTCTAACTGGGAAATATTTGACAAAATAAACTAAATGACAACAGAACATAGATAATGTTCAATTTTGGTTTCTTAATGAGGCAGCAGGCATCTTTCAAGGCCAGTGATATCGAACTTAGAAACAGGCCATTAAACTTTACATAAGGATCCCTTGGGACACAAGAACAATATAGTATATCTGTGCTCTTATATTTTTATTTATTTTGTTAAGTATTTCCCAATTATATTTTAATCTGGTTGAATACCTCGGTCCCAAATTTAAGTGTTAATGATTCAGATTAAATGTTAAAGTGTGTGCATAGAACCTATCCAAACCCATCCCCTAGCCCAATTATTAAATATTTATCAGCTTATCTCAGTATTTCCCCATAAACATTGCTTGAGCTCAGCAGGAGTGTAATAAAGCCTCAGAGAATGAAGTCATCACCAAATTGGAGGCCTCTTAACTGTAGGCTGATAAGAATAATCATAACTGGTATTTATAGAGGCTTTAAGGTTTGCTAAAAGCTTTACACCTATTATCTCATTTGAGTCTGCATTTTGGCCTAACAATAGACTCTCACACCTGAATCAGGAACACCTGGGGTTGGAGTCTTGCCTCTGGCACATGTGAGCTATGTTACTGTAGGCTAGTCACTTAACCTTTTAGGGTCCCTGGAAACTCTTTCCGACTTTATAAGTTTCAAAAGTGTTGGAATTGCTGTTCTTCATTGGTGAAGGGCGTTTCCATGTCAAGTGTTCCCTACACAGATGAAATCAGCTTTCTGGATAAAACCAAACAAAATCCTCCAAGATATTATAGCTTATCTAACATAAGTAAAATATGATGCATTAACACAGTGTAGAGGTGACCCTGGGGTTCTGAAGGACAGGCCAGGGGAATTAAAGCTCTGGACTGACTTGAAGCACAAGCCCAGTGTCTCTGTATCTATTGTTTCACCTTTCACCAAGTGAAGATGAGGAGGTACCTCTGGGAACCTCCTTGAGCTCTCCTTGAATCTTCCCAGTAAGGCATTTGCCTGAGGCCATAGGCCTTTCATTGTGGCTCTGACCCAACCTTTGTAACTAGCTTGGCCCTCCAGTAATCCACCTAGCTCCCACCCTTGATCCTCCCAAAATATCTATACCCAAATCACCTGTTACACCCTTGTGTACTGGCCTAGCCCACCATTGTATGTCCTCTCCAAGTAGTCTCCAGCAACTTCCCATCCTTCACCACTCATTACTGGAGTCTGACCTCATTAACTCTTCCTGAAGACCCTCCCCAAACTCCTCCTCTTAGACCACTCCTAGATTCCTCCCACAATTTTCTGTATATAAGACCCCATCTTGCCTCCATGTGGTGTGAGAGCACTAGAATTTTCTAGCACAGACTTGCTTGCTCTGTGTCAGATGATTCTGGCCTGCTTGTCCAATGCAAGCATCACAGATACAGAAGCTCCTAAAGAGTCTACCCAATATGGAGAACTTTTAATAAACTTTGCCTTTCTTTGGCTGAGAGAAGACTTGAATTCATTTGGCAGGACCTGGTATGTTGGTATCTTGGGGTCTCTACCACCCCTAATCCTATACCCCAGCACCCTGACACTCTTCTAAAAGAGGTCAGTCTTCTTGTTTGTTTTCTTCCTTTTTAAGTAGGGGGAGGGAGGAGAGAAACCAGGGGTACAGTAACTCATGAAGGCTTTTATTTGCTGCTAATGGGTGCAATCCGTGGCAAGGTTGTGCAAGTACCCAATGCAATTCTACATCTTTGTGAGTACTGAAGTAGAAAATAGTATTTAATTATTGAAAGTTTGAAAGTCCTGTATTCCACTGAATGACCATATTTTCCCCTGAAACATTATACTCAGTTTTGCTGGGTAGGTGATTCTTGGTTTTAGTACTAGCTCCTTTGACCTCTGGAATATAATATTCCAAGCCCTGTGATCCCTTAAGGTAGAAGATGCTAGGTCTTGTGTTATCTTGATTGTGTTTATACAATACTCAAATTGTTTCTTCCTGATTGCTTGCAGTATTTTCTCCTTGACCTGGGAACTCTGGAATTTGGCTACGATATTCCTAGGAGTTTCTTTTTGGGATCTTTTTCAAGAGGCAATCAGTAAATTCTTTCAATTTCTATTTTGCCCTCTGGTTCTAGAATATCAGGGCAATTTTGCTTGATAATTTCTTGAAAGATGGTGTCTAGGCTCTTTTTTTGATCATGGCTTTCAGGTAGTCCAGTAACTTTTAAATGATCTCTCCTGGATCTATTTTCCAGGTCAGTGGTTTTTCCAATGAGACATTTCACATTGCCTTCTATTTTTTTTTTCATTTGTTTGTATCTATTTAATGGTATCTTGATTTCTCATAAAGTCATTAGTTTCCATTTACTCCAAAACAATTTTGAAAGAATGATTCCCTTCAGTGAGCTTTTGAAATTCTTTTTCCATCTGGTAAATTTGACTTTTTAAGGCATTCTTCTCCTCATTGGATTTTTGGGCCTCTTTTGCCACTTGAGTTAGTCTGTTGTTTAAGGTGTTATCTTCAGTCAGGCTGTTGACTCTCTTTGCATGATTTTCTTGAATCATTCTCATTTCTCTTCCCAATTTTTCCTCCACTTCTCTTACTTTATTTTCAAAATCCTTCTTGAGCTCCTCCATGGCCTGTAACCAATTCATATTTTTCTTGGGAGCTTTTGATGAAGGAGTTCTGACTTCTTCGTCTTCCTCCTGTTCTATGCTTTGATCTTTCTGTCCTCAAAAAAAGGAATCTATGGTCAGATTGCATTTCCTCTGCTTGCTCATGTTGCCAATTACTTGACTTTTGAGTTCTTTGCCAAGGTAGAACTCTGCTTTCAGAATGGAGAGAACTTTGTCCCAAATTGCTGGGGTTTTTGCAGCTGCCGGAGCTATTAGGAGGGTGCCCTCTCTGCAGCCCCTACAGGCTCTAGCACACTGGCCACACACCCCAGGACCATGATCTGAAACTGTGTGATCCAGATCCAGGCAGGTCAAAGCAAGAGTGATTACCCTCTGGATAGTTACTTGTTTCCCCTACAATCTGCAAGCCAGAAGCTCTGGAGGCAGCCATGAGGCAGTAGATGCAGCTCTTGGGCCTCTGCCACCTCTCTCCCCAGGGGCAGGGGCCAGACCATGTTCTTCCATCTCCCTCTTCCAACAGAATTCCTGTATTTTCTCTTTGGTGTTTATAGGTTGAGAAGTCTGGAAACCACCACAGCTGCTCCTAATTCCCTCTCCTGAAGTCTGCTCCTGCCTGGCCTCTGGTCAGGGCCACCCTGGGACTAAAACTGCAGCTTATGGATAACTGTGCTCGGCTCCCAGCCCAGTGTGATAGGCCCTTCCTATCAGCCTGCTGGGCTGCCTTCAGTGGGAGATTTGTTTCTTTCTGTCACTTTGTGGGTTCTGTAGCTCTAAAACTTGTTTAGAGTCGGTTTTTTTGCATGTATTGGAGGTGGTTGGAGCCAAAGCCACGTGGAAGTCCTGTTTTTACTCTGCCATCTTGGCTCCACACCCCAATGTTCTTTTTCCTATAAAGATTGGTATGCATACATACATATATACATACATATGTGTGTGTGTATATAAGGAGACATATATGGATATATATGTGTGTATACACACACACAGTAATCACAGGATCATAGATAGAGCTAGGATCAGAGGCAATCTAGCCAACCCCCTCATTATATGAATAAGGGAAGTTAGGTTCAGTGGCTTGTCTAAACTTTATATAGATCATAAGTATAGGACAGAGCTAGGATTTCAACCCTAAAACCCCTGACTCCCATATCCATCTTTTTTCTACTATACCATGCTAAGTCAGGATATCTTCAACACTGAAGGCTGCTTCATTCTGGATTTGGTTGATATTGATATATTGATTTGGTTAGGAGTAAAGGGTTGCATTCTGGGATGAAAAAAGCTCAGGACCTGGCTCTGTCCACCAGGGACAAAGAATGGCAGGGGAAGGCCCAAGTAGAGCTGTTAGAGCTGATGTGGGTCTTGGGGATGAAGTGTCAGGTTTCCATAGTGCTAGCTCCTACACAAGACCCCTCAGGGGGCACCCTCAGAAACCACCTGTAAAGCTATGACTATTGTGAAGCCTCTCCCTGCAGTTACCAATACAAACATCCTTGTAACCAAGACAAGATCTGCCCTATTAGCTTACATGCCCCGCCCACCCTTAGTTTACATCTCTATGTAGCAACAGTTGCCTTGCTAATCATTTGTTTTACCCACTGAAGTCTGTATAAAAGCTTGCTTGCCAGGCTGCTTGGAGCTGCCTTCCCTTGGTCTTTACCTGGGAGACAGTCACTGGCTAATAAACACTATGTAAATTCTAATTGGCCACGCCGTCCTGTATTTTTCTCAGTCGTCCATTACAGGGACAAAGACAATGTAGAGGAAGGTCTCAGCGCTGATCAGACTAATGCCCCTGCTGCTGCCCCAGAGAGGCTCTTCTGCCACTGGCAACATGGGCCTATCAAAGGTGGCAGGCTCTAGGGCTTGTGGTTGAGCTGCTGATTGTTGATTATCCCCTTGGATTAGATAAGATCTATGTCTGGAAGAGGTTAAAGCCAAGGAGAAAGAACAGCCCTTCTGTGGCTGGGGACTTCATCTTCTACATGGGGTATGCTTCCCATACCCAAAGAGAGGCTCTATCCCATAGCCAGGAGATCCCCGTTGTCAGTTAATTTTTTGCTTTCAATTTTTCAGAAATTACAAGTGGGGGGCAGCTAGTTGGCATAGTTAATAGAGCACTGGCTGTGTAGTCAGGAGGACCTGAGTTCAAATCTGGCCCTCAGACACTTAACACTTACTAGCCAAGTGACCTTGAGCAAGTCACTTGACCCCAATTGCCCTGCCAAAAAACAAAACAAAAAAACCCCTACAGATGGGCATTTCCTTCTTCCCATCATCTCCTTTCTGTCTTTCATCCATTAACCATAATTTAATTGTGCTACATAGCATAATGGATAGAGTACAAGACCTGGAGTCAGGAAGGCTCATCTTCCTGAGTTCAGACACTTACTATCTGTGTGACCCTGGGCAAGTCACTTAACCCTGTTTGCCCTGTTTGTTTCCTCATCTGTAAGAAGATTTGGAGAAGGAAAGGTCAAAGCATTCCAGTAACTTTGCCAAGAAAACCCCAAATGGGGTTACAAAGAGTTGGACATAGCTGAAACAACTGAACAACTTAAAAGTCTTTACCTATGCCTTCTTACTTCTAGACCCTGTTCTTAGTCAACTTGTAGATAATAATGCAAATAAACTGCAACCTACTCTCCCCTCAAAACAAACAAACAAAAAAAACCCACCAAACAATAATATGGGGTGGAGGAGTGTGGGCATTCAGTCATGCCAATTAACTTATGAATGGTTGTACACCCTGGTGCCATAGAATCTCTCAGTTATTCTGATTGTAGCTGCATGGGTAAACAGGACAGCAGGATTATAGGCTCCTGGGTCCCAGGAAATATGTTCTACAGTCTGGTTGGTACATCTGT
Source organism: Gymnobelideus leadbeateri (assembly GCA_011680675.1). Taxonomy (NCBI): domain Eukaryota; kingdom Metazoa; phylum Chordata; class Mammalia; order Diprotodontia; family Petauridae; genus Gymnobelideus; species Gymnobelideus leadbeateri. The sequence continues at coordinate 53,928 of WOXC01006020.1, forward strand.
CATTGCAACCCAGTACTGAAAAGAAGAGGCATTACAAAGAAACTATAAACCAATAAATTGGGTATGCAGCTAGAAAACTAATAATTTTTTTTTTAAAAACCTACCAAAATAGAAATTCTAAAAATCCAAGAAAAATTTAGCAAAATTGAAAGAAAAAAAATTGAACTAATAAACTAGGAGATGAGTTTTTTAAAAACCAGCCCAGCAATGAGAGAAATCACTACTTAATCTGTTTTTTTTTTTAAGAGGAAAACAAAATGTTCCATGCTGAGGCTTATGTCTATCAGGTACCAATTATCCCAGTCTTAGACTGACCAGAGCCAAGGGAGTAGGCAAAGCTGAATTATAACCACAGTGGCCATTTTTTTCTCTATTCTCTTTCAAAACTCTCACACCTGTTTCTACATCTTATCGTGAACAGAATCCAACTAATTTTAACTATGTTGGCAATGAGGACAGTAGGAAAATTGGCCTCAATTATAGAATCCCAGTGGAAACACTATGCCTAAGGAACACATCTCTGTAAGCAGGGGTGTGCTGGAGTCAGTTCGAATCTTTCCCATGAGCAGATTGTTAAAATGTCCAATGTGAACACTTAACACCTTGGAAACTGGCAATTACTACGTATCAGAGCTTGATTTATCGTTTTGTTGATCATCTAGACTTGAAGTGTTGGAGAAAATGTTAATAATTCTGATTAAACTTAAAGGTATGCCTATATACTTTTTTCCCCGTGAAAAGCCAATTGTTTAAACATTTAACTGCCTACCACTGCCAGTATTATGGTAGAGCATCATAGATCCAATATGCCATCAGCAATCTTTCTGGAAAACCTGGAAAGACTTACATGAATTGATGCTCAGTGAAATGAGCAGAACCAGGAGAACATTGTACACAGTGACAGTGTGCCATGATTGACTTTGATAGACTTAGCTCTTCTCAGCAATGCAATAATCTAAGACAATTCCAACCAAAAGACTCCTGATGGAAAATACTATCCACATCCAGAGAAAGAACTATGGAGTCTGAATGCACATAAAAGCATACTCTTTTCTCTTTTTATTTCTTGTGGGGTTTTTTTTCCTTTTGGTATTGATTTTTTTTTTCTTTTTGGAAGGCAATTGGGGTTAAGTGACTTGCTCAAGGTCACACAGCTAGTTTTTATGTTACATGTCTGAGGTCAAATTTGAACTCAGGTCCTCCTGACTCCAGGGCTGGTGCTCTAGTCACTGTGCCACCTAGCTGCCATGTTACTGATTTTTTTACAACAGGACTAGTGTGAAAATATGTTTAACATAATTGTAAATGTTCAGCCTATATCCAATCACATGCTGTTGTGGGGAGAGGGAGGGAAGAAAATTTAGAATTCAAAATCTTAAAGTGAATGCTCCAGGCTCTCTGGAACGTGTGGGAAGCAGTTCATGCCATCTACCAAGCTGCTTCACAGAATCCCCTAAAAGAGACATCGTGCCCACATCAAGGGGCCACCGTTCCAGACCAGGGGACAGCTGAAGCGACCAGAGACTTGAAGTTGAAACTTAAGAGGCAGCCATGATATCTTTTCTGTTTGTCTTTTTACCCCTTGCTATTGTCAGTAATCCCTATAGCCCCCTGCTTGATTAATTGCTCATCCATATATGTTAGAAAATGGATTCAGGCGGTCAAACTCTTTGCCCCTTGGACTCCCCTGAGTCCAAGTTCTAGTTATGTCCTTGAAAAGGGGGCAGTGAAGTGGCAGTTAGATTCCCATAGTGCTAGCTCCTACACAAGGCCTCTCACAAGGTCCCTTAGGGAGCCCCAAGAACCTATCGTAAAGGTATGACCATTGTGAAACTTTGCCCTTCACCTGCCTTGTAACCAAGATGTAACTAAAACAAAGAACTGCCCCGTTAGCTTGCAGCCCCCCCTTAGTTTACATCCCTATGTAGCAACAATTGCCTTGCTGACCACTGTTTGTTTCAGGAAGTACTTTTTACTGTATAAAAGCTTGCTGGACAGATTGCTCAGGGCTGCCTCCCCTTTTGGGGACAGCCGCCGGCTAATAAAAGTACCCCCCAAAATATTAATTGGCTATGCCGTCCTGTATCTGCATTCAATGTCCATTACAAAAACTAAAATGAATGAATGAATGATTTTTTAAAAAAGAAATCTTTCTGATTGGCTGAAGGGGAGCCTGGAATTGGGGGGGGGGGGGGTTGGCTGTATCCAGAGCACAGGTGAGTGAATTCTAAGTTTTGTTAGAGAGAAAAAATTTCATTCTCTTCTGAGGCAATTAGGAGAACAGGCATGGTGACACACCTCTCCTGGCCTCAGGGAATAAGAATAACCAGACAAAGCCTTGGACAGTTTTAACCTAAAGTTAATTTAGGACATTTAAGGCCACCTACTCTGGGATAATATGGATTAATTTTATTTACACTTCTAAATACTATACCCTGGTGTGTTATTTCTAAATTTGCATGACTCTATGTCTTTGTAAATAAACCTTAGAAAAAGTCCTCTTAAGCAGTCCTAAGTGTGGAAATGAGGTACAAGGAAAAGAGGGAAGCAGGTGAAAGGAAAGGGGGGGTGAGGAACAGTGGATTGTAGGGTACTGCCTATAATGTCACATTTGGTTGCTGTGTCAGCTAGTTTTACTGAACTGGTTTTCACCCCTGTTTTGTTCTTCGTTATCAAGAATAACTATCTGGAAAGGGTAGGGGAAAGTATACATCTAGAAATAAAGTTTATATAAAAACAATAGAAATCAATGAAAAATGCCAAAAGATGATATCTCTAGTAATGATTGGGGGAGCAGGGATAGTGAAAGTAGTTTATAGTTTAGTAAACTGAAAGTTTTAAGATTGGGAGGTGATTTCTTTGTGCTGGCTCCCTCAAGAGCTGAAGTTTAAACAGGATTAGGGAGATTAGGGTTGGATCTTTGCATTTAGAGACTTTTGGGAGATACCTAGAAGTTTACCATAATCCTGGTTGCTTATCTTTTTTTATTTTTTGTACCTTAAAACTAGGAAAGAGAAAGGCATGGATTCAAATTCTGCCTCAGACAATTTACTAGCTGTGTAACCCTGAACAAGTCACTTTAACCTCAATTTCCTCATCCATAAAATGGGAATATTATAGTGTTTACCTCGCAAGGATTTTGTGAGGCTCAAATGAGATCATATATGCAAAATGCTTTGCAAGCTTTAACACGTGATATAAATATGCATTTGTAATTATTTCTCAGTTCCTATTAGCACAGATTTTTTTTGTATAGAGCACTGCCCTTGACTTGAGTGGTGTTTCTCATGGAAGATTTATATATCAAAAAAGATGAGTCTTTGCTCTGAAGATAACATTGCCAAGAAGACTTTCATAAGCTTACAGAATGGAAGAGAATCATTCTGACTTTCATGTAAATTTATTTCCCAAATTGGTCAGGATCGTATTGTACAAATAATCTCTCTTCACAGACTCTGGAAATGGTCTGTTTGGAAAATGTTTAGTACAAGAGCTGCTTGGTTAAACTTTCAAAGTGTAATGTTTAGAGGTAAGGAGTTTACGTTTATATCATTTTGAAAACTTAGGACTTTTGTTTCCTTCTTTAAACCTTACTGCTGAAAACATAACAAAAGGAAATAAAACGGGTAAAACCAGCACTGTATAGAGGGAGAGCTTCTAAAAGGGAGGGCCCCAAGGAAGACTGACCTCTCCTACTTGAACTCTGTTTGCAATTAACACCAGACAAGGGAGTCCCTTTAAAACACTGTTTCTCTGGCAGCCAGAAATCACACTTTCATCACTGTTATATAGTTAGTTCTACTTTCTCCTCCTCTTTTTGAGGATTTATGCTGTTTTTTTTAATATGAAATATAAATCTCTAATGAGAAAAAGTGCATGGAAGTTGTCTTCTTGGTTTTTAATCCATCATCTGTACTTATGTTTATCTCTCACCTGAAGTGATAATTGTCTTTTTGTGACATCATAATTGCTTTCTGTAGAAATCATTATCATGTCACCAGCAGAGGATTAAGACTTTAAGTAAGAAATAAGCTGCAGGAACAAATGAACCCCTAGGAAACCAGGATTCAATTTTCATGCAAATGTCAAAGTTAATAAAAACCAAATGAGGGAAATGTTGACAATTCTGCTTATTTGGCACATACATTATCTATTCTAAGTGAGTTACAACTTTTTCCCAGGAGCTGTAAACTAGTCTTTAATTTCTTCTAACCTAATACCTACATGTTTGACAAAGTCATTGCTAGTTCTACATAACCACCAAACTTTACTTTGTTATGGGATGAGTTTAGGGGAAGGTGAAAGTGTAAGGGAGAAGGGAAGTAAGTTTGAAACAGAGAACCCAAGATTCCTGAAACTAACCTTACTTAAGATTTAGAGAAACTTTAGCTGGTTTTCAGTTTGTTTCTTTCCTTTTTTTTAAGTAGGGAAAAAGAGTTTTAGTAGATTTTCCTGATGAAAGTATTTTAATGATTTAATTTATGTTTTTTTCCATGAATTGGTATATGTATTAATGTCCTTTTTCCATCACTCAATATATACACTGCAAACTTAAACAATGCTAAATGGATAGGGTTTAGACTCTAGTTGATTGCCTATTCTATGTAACATAAAATTAAGAAAAAGCCTATTCTGTTTTGAAACTGGCATTAAAAAATTTTTTGGAATATATTAGTATCATTTTCTAACAAGATGAGTGAGAGATTGTGTCTAATCTCCTTTCTTACTTTAACAATGTAATAAATGCTCTAAATAAAAAAGAATTGCAACAACAAAAAGAAAAAAATCTCTCCACAAGGAATTCACATAGAAAACTCCACAGAAATGCTAAGGAAATGGATAAGAAAAAAAAATATTATAATATAATGAAGAAAAAGTAAATTAAGTGGAAAAATATCTCCAAAATAAGATAATAATTCTGCCATAACTATAACTAGAACCACAGAAAAGAGGAAGGAATGACTATAAGAAACCTCAGAATACATGAAAAACCTAATTTAAGAATTGAAGGAAGAAAAAAGTAATAAAATTAGAATACTTAATGAAAAACTCAAAAGAAAAATAATTGATTTAGGACAATGGATAATCTTAACAGAGTGTTGGATATTATGAAAAAAAGAATAAAGGAAATGGAAATAAAAATATAATGGATTACAATAATAATGTCAAAATTCAGCAAAATTGAGGTCCCATGTGAGGTCCCTGCCAACAAAATCAATTGACTTTGAAGTCTGAGCTCTGAGAGATGGCACAAGAAGCCTTCACAAAAAGCAAAATGAAACAAAACAACTAAAGACTGTGTTTCAGAATATCATAAAATAAAATTGATTGGAAATATTGAAATCAAAGGACACTGAAAGACTCCATAGGATGCCATCACAATGGAAATCCAGATTTAACTCATTTAGAAATATAGTTGCCCTCTTTCCCGTCTCTCAAGATGGCAGACCAAAAGCCACTCAAGGAAAAGAAGGTCAAAAAGGAAAAAAAAGAGAAAAAAAAGGAAGATGTCACTGAAAAGTTCAAAAAGTCTCAAAAGCATTGCAGTCGGAACCCCGTCCTGGCCCAGGGATCGGTAGATCTTCCAGGTCTGCAGTGTATTCCCGGAGAGCCATGTACAAGCGGAAATATGCTGCCCTGAAAACCCGGAGTAAAAGGAAGAAGAAAGACAAAGTGCCTGCTACCAGCTCAAAGCCTGTTGGTGGTGATAAGAATGGAGGAACTTGAGTGGTAAAGATTCGCAAAATGCCTCAGTATTACCCTACTGAGGATGTGCCTAGAAAGCTGCTAAGTCATGGCAAAAAGCCCTTTAGCCAGCATGTGAGGAGACTTCGAGCTAGCATCAAGCCCGGTACAGTTCTGATCACGCTCACTGGCCGCCACAGGGGCAAGCGTGTGGTTTTCCTAAAGCAGCTGGCTGGTGGCTTGCTACTGGTGACTGGACCTCTGACCATCAACCGTGTTCCTCTGAGAAGGACCCATCAGAAATTTGTCATTGCCACTTCTACCCGAGTTAACCTTTCAGGTGTGAAAATTCCAAATCATCTTACTGATGCTTACTTCAAGAAGAAGAGGCTCCGTAAACCTAGACACCAAGAAGGAGAGATTCTTGACACAGAAAAAGAGAAATACGAGATTACAGAGCAGTGCAAGGCTGATCAGAAAACAGTAGACTCTCAGATCCTACCCCAAATCAAGAAAATTCCTCAGCTCCGTGGCTACCTGCGTTCTGTCTTCTCTCTCTCCAATGGAGTTTATCCTCACAAACTGGTGTTTTAAATGCCTTGCAGAGAACACTTATTAAAATATTTGCAATAGTTAAAAAAAAAAAAAGAAATATAGTTGCCAATTTTCAGAGCATCCAGATCAGAGAGAAAATATGACAAATGGACAGAAAAAGATAAATAACGAACAAAACCCAAAACAAAAACTCCTCCAATTTGAATCATACAGGATTATTCATCACCAGCAAGAAATGAAAAGAAAATTTGGCCTATACTGCAAAGCAAAGGAAAGTAATTTGTATCCAAAGATAATTTATCCTATAAAGTTTAACATAATGCTATAAAGGGGAAAAATGGACTACTAACAGAATTGCTGATTTCAAAACATTCCTTTTGAGAAAAACAAAGTTGGGCAGAGTCTTTGAGATATAAATACAAAATAACAAATGAAATTTAAGAATCAGTAAATATATTTGAAGAGCTTTAAAGTGCCTATATGCTAAAGAAGTCAATGAGACAATTGTCCCATTGAAATCCTACTTTAAAGGTCATTTAAATGAACAGATTGAGACAAATTGTGGAGTTCCAGTGTTCAAAAGAAATATTCTAGGGAAGGAAAAGGGAAAGTGCAAAAGGAACCTAGTATTTCTAGAAACTGGAGTACCACAGATAAAGGCCACTCAATATAGAGGTTTGGTTGTTGAGGGGAGTACATGAACTACGTACTCACAGCTGAATTGAACAAGGGAAGGTTAAAATAAAGCTATAGTAGTAGAACTAGAATAAATCAGACAAGAGACCAACCTAGTTTAGGGGGAATAAGGAGGAATGTTGGAGGTTGGGTTAGGGAAAGGATTTCTCAAGCAAAACAAACTACAGCTATAGACTTAAAAAAAAGAAGGTAGTTTAGGGAGAGTGATTTGTATCTGAGTAGATTGTCCAAGCAAAACAAATTACAGATCCTTAATGCTGAGTGGCTTCTTCCTTTTTTAAATGAAGATTTCTGAATTAGATTAGCCATAAAAGATGCTAAGCCTCTACTACTGTTTGACATAGCACTAGAAATGCTAGTATCTAAATTAGACAAGGAAAAGATATTAAGGGAATAAGCATACACAGAGAGATAGTAAAATTATCTATTAGCAAATGGTATGATGGTTTACTTAGAGACCACTAACAAACCAACAAAAGATATAATTGAAATCATTAATAGCTTCCGTAAGAGGATACAAAAGAAAAAAGGATGCTATCAACTTTTCTCTGTATTACAAACAAAACCCAGGAGGAAGAGATAAGAAGAGAAATTATATACAGAATAACAATAAAATATATTAAATATCTGGGAATTAATGTACCCAAACACAAATAAGACAGATAAATACAACTTCAATACAATTTTTACAGAAATAAAATATAAATTATGTAATAAAAGAACAAAATGATGGAAGAGATATTCTTTATTCTATCTGCTTTAGTATAATATAAATTATGAAGTCATTCAAATTATGTTACTGATTTAGTGCTTTGCCAATTGAGCAACCAAAGGGGTACTTTATAGAATTAGATAAAATGATAAACCAGTTAATTTGGGGAAGTGAAAGGTCAAGACTATCAAGAGATCTAACGGGAAAAAAAAACCTTAGAAGAAGGGCTTGATAAGACAAAAGCTCAAACTATAATACAAAGCAGTAATTATCAAAACTATCTGGTACTAGATAAAAAATAGAAAAATAGAATACATTAGAGAAGCAAGACCTAAAATGGACACAACAGACCTGTGTTTGCTAAATTCCAGAACACAAACTACTAAAGAAGGAACTCTTTGCTTATAAATTTTGAGAATGTTTGAAAGAAAGTTGGCATAAAATTACTTTAGATCAGCTTCTGACACCAAATGCTGTAAGATATTTAGTATAAACATATATCTTCTAAATCACATCATTAAGAAATTAGAATAGAATGGAAGGTCATATATTTCCCTATTACAGATATGGGAGGAAATTAATAATTAGACATAGGGTAGAAGTAATCATAAAAAACAAACACAATCTCAGTTATATAAAATTTAAAAGTTTTTGCATTAATAGAATCTGATGTCCAAAATCTATAGGAAATATATAATTGGTAGAAAAGATTAGGAACCATTCCTCAATAGGTAAGTGGTCAAAAAACATGAACCAGGTCAGGTAGGTAGTATTAGAGCCAGGACTCAAAAACCACAGGATGAATGTGGTAAACTGTTATTTAATTAATAGCACCAAGTTCTGTCCTGGCCTTGTGTTTTGGACTTTTGCCACTCTGGAGTCTTCTAAAAATTGTTACTCAGTCTAATCCTTATTCTTGTTTGTTTATTCTCAAACACTGACTGGATCAAAACCCCTTGACTTCCACTTCTGTTGACTGTCCAACTCTTTGGTTTTAACCACAGTGTCATACTTTGCTCTTCATTATGTTCAGCTTTGTTCCTGGAGCTAATGCTCTTTTTGTTTCCAAAAAAGAGAAAGGGGGCAAAAACAATCTCTAAACTTTAGGGCATTTCATTCTTGGTAAAATTTTAAAATATATTAGTAAAAGGAAGGTATCTAAACATGTAGAAAAGGAAGGAGTAATCACAAAGAGCTGGTGTAGCCTCATCAAAGACTGGTCATTCTTGAACAAGATCATTTCCTTTTTTGATAGCGTAATTATATAGATAAACCAGGGGAAATACTGTAGACATAATTGAGATAGATTTTAGCAGAGCTTTTGAAGATGTCTGTCATGCTCTTCTTGTGAAAAAGATGGAGAGATTATGGGCTAGATGATAATACAGTTAGGTGAATTTGGAGCTGCTTGAATAGTGAGGCACTAAAAGTGTCACTGAATAATGTTTTGACATCAATTCTAGTTTCTAGTGGAGTTTGCAAGAGATCTGTATTTAACCCTCTGTTCTTTAATGTTTTTATCACTGATTTGGATAAAGGCATAAATGGTATGCTTATTAAATTTGCATATAACACAACACTAAGTAGAATAGCATGCCTTTTATGTGACAGTTGGGATGCTTCATTATTGATCTGGATATAATAAGACAAAAATAAAAGAGATAAAAATATAGAGTCATATACTCAGATCTTTCAATATCAGATTTGCCATTTCCCAACTAATAGATCATCAAAGGATATTAACAGGCAGTTCTCAAGAGAAACAGTCCAAGCTATCATTAACCATTTGGGGGGAAAATGCTCTAAATCATTAAAATCTAGAGAAATTAAAATTATAAAAACTCTAAGGTTCTACCTCACTGTGGATATCCATTTGGCAAATTTGATGACATAGGAAAAGTGACAAATATTGGAGGGTCTTGGGAAAATTGACACATTAAGATTCTATTAGTGGAACTGTAAAATGTTGGCTATTGCTACTATTTTATAGAAAGCAATTTGGAATTATGCCCAAAAAGTTACTTAATTTTTTTTATACCCTTTGACCCAGGAATCCTATTATTATACCTATACCCCCAAAGCAACCAAAGGAAAAAGAAAAGGAATCATCATCATGATCCATCTTGTGGAATCATGGTTCATCATTGTATTAATCAGAATTCTTAAGTCTTTCAATTGTTCATTTTTTACAATGCTGTTGTTATGGCAAAAAATATTTTCCTGGTTCTCCTCACTTCACTTTCTATCAGTTCATACTAGTCTTCCAAGGTTTCTCTGAAACCATCCCTTTCATCAGCACAACAATATTCCATTACATTCCCATAGCAAAATTTGTTCAGTTATTCTCCATTTGATGGGTACTCCCTGAGATTCCAGTTCTTTATAACGACACACAAAAAGAGCTATAATAGACATTTTCATAATGGGAGCCATGGATAGACAATGGTTAATATGAAAGGGATCTAAGAGTTTTCACAGACTGCAAGATCAGTAAGTTTCTAGTAATGTATTTAAAAATTTTGTCCTGATCAGTGATTTTAATGCTGCAAAGAACTGTGGGCAAGGAAATTCCCTTTACCAATGCAGATCAGCAAATTCTCTGCAATACGTAGTCTTAAGAGTCTTGTTTGGGATAGTAAGAGGTCAATGACTTATTCAAGGTCATACTTGTCAAAGGAAGGACTTGAATCCAGGTCTTTCTGAAACAGTCTGTTGTTTGATTCATTATACCATGATATTTAAATGCATAATATGACAATCAAAAAAGCTGATGCCATGTCAGGCAACATTAAGAGAGATAGAATGTCTAAGATTAGAGAGGTGATAGTCCCACTCTATCCTTTCCTGTTCAGATCACTTCTGGAGTATGGTGTTCAATTGTGAGTACCATATTTTAGGAAGGAAGCTAGAGAGCTCAGGGGTGACCAGGATAGTAAAGCACCTCAAGATCATGCTAGATGAAGATCATTTGAAGAAACTGGATATGATTAACTTGGAATATAGAAGATTTAGGGGGCACATGATAACTATACTTAAGTATTTGTTTGGCTAGACTATGGAAGAAGGATGGAACTTGTTCTGTTTGTTCCTATAGGGTAAAACTAGAAACCCTGGGGAGAAGCTGAAAAGAGGCAGATTTAAGCTTAATTGGAAGGGGAGAAAGTCAAGCAATTATAACTATTGGAATGGGCTGCCTCCATAGGAGAGGGTTATCTACCCCCAGGAGTGTTCTGGTAAATGTTGAACAACTGGCTTTCTGAAAAAAAAATTATGCCAAAAGCACATTTTAAACTTAATCTGCATTATTAATACTTTCTCCATCACTTATATCGAGTCTAGACAATCAGCCAAACAATAACTCAAACCCTGATTTGTAGACTTTGCCAATTGCCAAGATGGAAATGCTCACACTGAAAATTTAACAATTGATTCTTTGGAGAGTTAAGAGTTGAGTCCAGCATAATCCTGGAATTACTTTTCATTAGAGGTGAGAATGCCATAGGGGAGATTTTTTATTCAGATACCAGGATGACCTCTGAGGTCCTTCCCAACTTTAACATCTATAATTTTGTCTCAATATCGTTTTCTCCCCCACAAAAAGAACAGTTACTCCTGAGCGCTTTGTAGCTCAGGCATTAACCCTTTTCTGAGCAATGTTAATTTGCAGCACTTGACAGATACCAGAGAATTTTCTTTATTCACAAAACCTCAAGAAGTCCTAGTGCTTTGTGCATAGATGTGAAGGATTATTTGTTAATATTTCACCTTCTGTGACTGAGTTGCTTTATGTGTTCTCCAGATTGCAGCCTGATCATAAGTTCCCATCGGTTTCTAGCAGATTCCCATTCTTCTCTGCAAGATGGTGAAATATTGTTAAGGTGGTGTGATCTGTTACACATTACATAAACATTCAGTGCTACCCTGTTGTTTCACTGAAGAAAATCGGCTTACTTGCAGACCACAACATCTGGTGCCTAGACTAGACTTAGAGAGATAAATGGGGGCAAATAACTTTTCTTATTTAAATCAAGAATTTGATTCTTTTTCTAAAAATCTTGATTTATGATTTCATTGATATGGAAATTCCTGATGCATAAATTCACTTTAATAATACAGATATGAACTCATTTGTAATTTATGGATTTAGAAAGTTTCCTGCAGTTCTAAGAGTTTAAGTGACTTGCCAACAGGCACAAAATTTATGTACATCTAAACTTAAGCTCAACCAAGTTCTTCCTGGCTCCAAATCTGGCCCTCTGTTCATTACCCCATATACTCTTTTAATTATTCACCAGTTAATAAATTTATTGACCACAAAATGTAGCTCACTCACAAATGCTTCCTTAAACTGGCCATATTGATCTCACATTATCCCATATTAGAATTCTCTTCCATACTAACAAACTACCAATGATGTTATATGACTGTGAATCATGAAAAAAACCACAACTTCAGAAGAATAAAAATTATGAGTAACTCAGAGGATCCAGATTATAAGATTGAAATTATAAGAAACCAGAGTTGAAAGATCCTTAATGAGCACAAATAGTAAGCAAATCATTGACAGCAATGATTCTGCAAGAGAAATGTCATCAAAGATGTATTCAGGGATGCACATGATCAGAAAAAACAGATGGGTTTGTCAAGGGTGTAGAGTAAAAAGCAACAGATGAGCAGCCCGAGTCAAGCACTGTACTCCAAGTTTGTTAGTACTTAACCAAACAGCAAAGAACTTCAGTAAGTTGAGTAGAATCTCTATTTTGGTTTGGCAGAAGACAGGAATAAGAAACAGGATAAAATGGTATGGAGATGTGGAAATGTTTGGAGTACCCACAATGATAAAAATCACATCTCTAGCAGCACACCAAAACATGGTAGCTTTTAGGGACTCCTCACAGAATCAGGAAGACATTCTCATGAGTTCAAATCTGACTGCAGCTGTTTATTAGCTGAGTGACCCTGGGCAAGTCACTTAACTCAGCTTCTTTTTCTGTAAAATGAGCTGGAGAAGGAAATGGCAAACCAATTCAGTATCTTTGCCAAAGAAAATTCAAATGGACAAGACTGAGAGGACAGCAGCATTTTAATAAAGCTTTAAAAAATGGATAGGGATTTAACAGATGAAAGAGGGAGAGAGGTATAGGGTATAGGGAACAGTTTGAAAAAAGCATTGACATGGGAAAGCACAGTGTAAGTTTGGTGGATAAAGTAGTAATTGAGTTTGACCAGAGAACAGGGATTTGCCTGGAAGTAGTATGTGATAAGACTGGAAAAGTAGCTTCTCAAGTGACCAGAATTCAATTAACTGAAACTTTCCTTCTTCCTCCCTTCCTTCCAAATTCTACATCCTAATTCTATTTCTCAGAAGAGCCAATGACAGCCAATACCTTTTCAAAAAACCTTCTAGATGAAGGATTCTTAACCCAGGGTCCATGAACTTCAAAAAAATACAACTTCATAATTACATTTCAATACATTAACTAGCTCTTATATAGCAATTCAAAGCTTTCAAAGTACTCTACAGATATTATACCATTTAATCTTCACAATAACCATAAGAGGGAGTTACTATTATTATTATATATGGGGAAATTAAGGCTATAGGGGTTAAGCAACTTCCTAGGATCATACAACTAGTAAGTGTCTAGGGCCAGGTGTATATTCAGGTCTTTTTGACTCCAGGCCAGCACTCTATCCCTTGAGCCATCCTTTGTAATGCTATGTATTTTATGAATTTCAAAATATTATTTGTTGAAGGGGTCCATAGACTTCACCGGACTGCCCAAAAGGTCTAACACACACACACACACACACACACACACACACACACACACACACACACACACACACACACTTAAGAAACCCTGTTCTAGAGTATAACCAAGGAAGAGTCACTTTACTTACAGGTGAAGTTAAGTGACATGACATATTTTTTAAAGTATTTTATTTTTTTCCAATTACATGTAAACACAATTTTTAATATTCATGTTTTATAAAATTTTGCTAGGAATAGCTTTGTACTTGAACATCCTTTTCCCTTTTTAATGATCTCTGGGATACAGACCTAGTAGTGGTATTGCTGGATCAAAGGGTATGTATAGTTTGACTACTCTTTGGGCATAATTGCAAATTGCTCTCCAGAATGGTTGGGTAAGTTCAGAACTCTACCAACCTTGCTTTAGTGTCCTAATTTTCCCACATCTTCTCCAACATTTATAATTTTCCTGTTTTGTCATGTTAGCCAATCTGATAGGTACGATGTGGTACCTCAGAGTTGTTTTAATTTGCATTTCTTTAATGGTTTAGAGCATTTTTTAATATGACTATAGTTAGCTTTGCTTTTGTTATCTGAAAACTGCCTATTCATTTCCTTTGACCATTTATCAGTTGGGGAATGATTTGCATTCTTATAAATTTGACCTAATTCTCTATATATTTGAGAAATGAGGTCTTTATCAGAGACAAACTGTCAAGATTGTTTCCCATCTTTCTGCTTTCCTTCTAATCTTGGTTGCATTGGTTTTGTTTGTGCAAAACCTTTTTAATTTAATGTAATCAGAATTATCCATTTTACATCTTGTGATGCTCTCTATCTCTTCTTTGGTCATAAATTCTCCCCTTATCTATAGATTTGACAGGTTAAAGTATTCCTTGCTCTCCTAATTTGCTTATGGTATGACCCTTTATGTCTAAATCATGTACCTATTTTGACCCTATCTTGGTATACAGTGTAAAATGTTGATATAAACCTAATTCCTGCCATAACATTTCCCAGTTTTCCCCACAGTTTTTATCAAATAGTGAATTCTTATCCCAGATTTGGTGTCTTCGGGTTTATCAAATACTAGATTACTATGGTTAATTTACTACTGTGGATATGACATAATTTAATGAACTTGACGAGTACCAGGAAGGCCTGCCATTGGTTCTTGATTTTCATAGTGAGAGATTCATTCATTTGATTTGTCTCTTTTTTTCTATGTTAAAATTAAAATGACTCTAGAGGGATAATTCAGTATGCTTTAATTTGCATTTGTTAAGCAGTTCTTTTCTAGAGTCTAGCAGAGAACAGGTTTTATTTAACAAGGGAGAGACAGGTGACACAGGACAACAGCATAGAAGGGTCAAGGAGAGAGGGAGAAGGAATGTAGAGGATGGGACAGGGAGATCTGAGCAGCCTCAGGGCCCTGAGGGCTGGAGGGCAGACGGGACAAAGGGGAAGAAAGGGGTGAAAGACATGTTGGCAGAGGAGGGAAAACAAACAGCCCTCATTGCCTTGGTACTCAATGAGCCTTGTTCCTGCTTGTGGTCAGTACACATTCAATCCTATGTCCACAGCCAGAACACCCCATCCCTAGAGTTTTCCAGTTAATTGAGGTTTGTTTTGCCGTCCTATGTTTGCCAAAGCTCAGTACAACATAATATTTATCCTCTGGTGTTCTTGGTAGCGAGCCCACGGCATCTGGGCAGAAAGGTATTTTTTCCAGAGACTTTGCAAATAATTGTGTGCTTCATTGGCCTGTGGAGAAATAGCATGTGAATAGTTGGGGTGTTTCCCATCAGCTGTAAAGGCTCACACAGGCCTCAGCAGGATTTCATCAGCTTGAAAAAAAGAATAGGGATGTATTTCAGAATTAATGGGAAAATATGGTCAGCTAGCAATCTGCAGAACACATAAAGTTACTCTAGGAGAAGAAGACAGTGAAATGTGCTCTCCAGGTGTGGGAGCCACCACTGACCTTGACAAGGCCAAAGGAGACCCTCAGAGGAAAGGCATTTTCCTCACCCAGGAAAAGAACGACCAAGAAAGGAACAAGCAGGCTTTCCCCAAGTACTTTGCAGGGCATCTCTGACAGTCATCTTAAATCAATGACAGCAACTACTTTGTCTGAGACTACAGAGAAAGGTGTGGTGGAGTAATAATGAGTGAGGGATAGATAAGGTTTTAGTATTCCTCTGCAAAGAAAGCACAAGAAATAGTAGGACTAGAGTGGACACTGGGAGAGGACGAAGACAGAAATAATGGCCAGGGCTTTTGTTTTTTTTCCTCTGAAGACATGTTTGCCGATATTCTGATTTTTAAAAAGTATAGATATTTGTGCTTTTTGCAATCCTTTATTTTAAATTAATATGAGAAAAATATGGGGGTATTTTTATAGCTCACAATGGTTTAGTGGGTGAAAGTACAGCACATCATAACGGTCACTGAACTGAACCTGATTCATGATTTGTACCTATATGGCCCCCCAGAGGAGAAGTGAGGCTGAGGAGGATATTGGAGTGGGATGTGAGTAGGGGACCAAAGAGAAGTTTTGTACCAAGGCCAAGAAAAGTCCAAATTCGCTGAGACCTGCACGCATTCCCCCTCATTTCATATTCATTGTCAGTCTCAAGATCAAACTATACAACACATGCAGATTTATGACTTTTGACAAGTTTTCTTGTCTTCCTCAGACCTCCGTCTCAGCTGATAAAAACAAAAACAACTAAAAAAAGAAAAAAGAAACAGGGGCAGCTAGGTGCCACAGTGAATAGAGCACCAGCCCTGAAGTCAGGAAGACCTGAGTTCATATCTGGCCTCAAACACTTAATACTTACTAGCTGTGTGACCTTGGGCAAGTCACTTAACCCCAACTACCCTGCCTTCCTCCCTCCAAAAAGCAAAAAAAAAAAACCAACCCCAAAACAAAACCCTGATACTGTAGCTTCCTTTGAGGTAATTTAGTTCAATCCCTTTATTTGACTATTGAGAAGACTGAAGCCAGGGGAGGTTAAAGGACTTTCCTAAAGTCACATGGCTGACTTTGGTGGCAGGGCCAGGATTTGAATCTGGTCCTTCAACTTTAAGCCCAGCAGTCTTTCTACCACAGTTCAGAGAAACTACTTAACAAAAGGACTAGATTAACAATAACTGGTCTTGGGGCAGCTAGGTGGTGCAGTGAATAGAGCACCGGCCTTGGAGTCAGGAGGACTTGAGTTCAAATCCAACCTCAGACACTTAACACAAAAACTAGCCCTGTGACCTTGGGCAAGTAACTTAACCCCAATTGCCTTCCCCCCCCCCAAAAACAAAAAACCAATAACTGGTCCTATAGAGCACTTCATACATATTCTTTCATTTGATCCCACAACAACACTGTAGAAAATTTAAAAAATTTTTTTTTAATTTATAGGCTAGGAAACTGATGTTGAGAGGTTAATTAACTTGCTGGTAATTAATGCAGCTAGAACTAGAAGGCAAGTTTCTGAACTCCAAATCCAAGGTTCTTTCAAAATCACCCAAGTGTAAAAACGCAGTTCTATCTACTTTCTATACTAAAGTAACCCCAGAATTCTAAAAGCAAAGAATTTATAATCAGAATACCAAATCCCAACTTTACCTGTGTTACCTTGGGGCAAATTACTTCAGCTCTTCATGTATAAAAGCGAGAGACTAAATTGTCCCTAAGGGTTTTCCAGCTCTGAATCCCATAATTATTTCTATAAATTGCTATTCATCTATATGTTCTCTTTTTAGGGGTTCGAGGCAAGTTATATAAAACCTCCCTTGGCCTCCATTTCCTGTAAAGTGTATAAGTTTCCTCTGTAAAGTGAATAAATTGAAGAAAGTGGTCTAGTTCTGCCTTGAAGTCCTGTCCAACTATAAATCTCTGACCCTGTCACCCTAAAGCCTTTTACATATTAGATATCAGTACATAGGGCTCAAGTAAGGTAAAATATCTATGTCCCACGTGTAACTTCACTAACAAATTCATTCATAGGGCTGAAAAACTCTGTAGTTTTTCCTTTTAGAGATGATGGTTTTATTTCCAACATAGGTGACTAAGAAATCAAACCAAATCCAAATAAGAGAAATAACCAAACATCTACTGTTTGGGTCACCAAGGAGTTGGCTTTTTCCATAAACAACTATTTTTTAAAAAGGGCAAATGGGTGAAGTCAACTTATTTTCTATGTTTTTGTGCAGCAGGTGTGGATGAATTATGGGGTTGTGTGATTCCATTTGGGAAGAGAGTATATTACAAAGGGCCAAAGGCTAAGAGGTTGAATTCCTTCTGCATCAAGTCTATTGAGGTGGTTCCTCTGGAGACAGACTGTGAGCCTTGAGGGGACAGGGTCACTGCCATTGTCTGGCCCAGGTTCCTTCCTTGGGTAAAGAGAGGACTTGGCTTTATCTTACAGAGAAACGACTTTTCATTTGAAGCAGGAGAAAAAAGAGAGAAAAGAAGGAGGAAAGGAAGAAAGTAAGAAACAAATGAATGAATGAGTTAAAGAGAGAAGGAAGGAGGAAAGGAGAGAGAAAGGGAAGGAAGGAAATAAGGAAAGAGGAAAAAAGGGAGGAAAGGAGGGGAGTGGGAAAGAAGAAGGAAAAAGAGAAGGAAGGAAAGGAGGGAGGGAAGGAGGGAAGAAGGAAGGAAGAAAACTAGTTACAATTAAAGTAGAAGGCCTAGAGAGGATGTGGTGGTCCTAAGTCCTTCTAGGTATTGCACATCAGTGATTCTTCAATATATTTTATGGTTATGTACTCTTAATGTCGCCGTGTGTATTTGTGTGTCTATGTATCCATCTATCTTAGAGGTTCATAAAACCAAAATCTAGAACTAAAAGGCAGCTCCAAGGTCAATTAGTCCAAGCCCCCTCCTTTTACAGGTAAGGACATTACTCATCCAAGGGACAGCTAAGTGATATAGTGGATAGAGCACCAGCCCCAGAGTCAGGAAGACCTGGGTTCCACTCTGGCCTTAAACACTTATTAGCTATGTGGCCCTGGGCAAGTCACTTCACCCCAACTGCCTCAAAAAAAAGTACTTGCCCAAAGTCTTACAGATAATAAGTAGCAGTGCTGGGATTCAAAATTAGGTCCTATGATTCCAAGTTCAGATTTCTTTCCACTGCACCACGCGGACTTCCTTTGCACCTACAATAGCACCACTCTGATTGAATGGATTTCTGTAGAATTACATATCTGAAGTCCTTCATTTGTTGGGTAAGCTCACTTCTGGCAGCATCTTCATTCCAAATGTCTCAGGTCACTCTTGGAAATATTGTACCTGGATGTCAGAATTCAAAGAACAACAGAGACATTGTAAAAGATGAGCATTCTCTCCCTATTCTACAACTCTTTTATCCTTTGACCTATGGGTTTTAGGTGCCTTATTTGCAAATGAAATAGTAATAGGTCTCTTTTATCTCTAAATCTATGATCTGCATTTAATGAAGACTGGCCAATGAGAGAACAGTACTCGGGAGCAGGGACAGTGTGGTCTGCTTGATGCAGCTCCCCCCACATGGACGGCCAGTGTACCTGCTTATGAGTATGTATACTGGAGGACTCTGCTCTCCATTTCAGAGGATGCATAGGTATCTGACAACTATTTCCTATCTACTTATTATATGGCTTTTTCATTTATTTTGGCTGCTGAGACGGAGCTGGATTTGACTACAAAAGTGTCCAATGGCTCAGTCTTCTTTTATTTTGGTAGTAACCCTGGCAATAACCTATTTAAACCTCCAGGTGGGGAGAAAGGTTATACGAGTGGCCTACCCTCCCCATCTGGGCCTGTGCATGGTCATGAATTCATTGTTTTTGTTCTTTGCCTCTGTATTTGTCCTTTTCTGGCCTTAAGTTAAGGAATATTAAGCTTTTTTTTTTTAAGAGGCAAGTTGGGGTTAAGTGACTTGCCCAAGGTCATATGGCTAGTTTTTGTCTTAAGTGTCTGAGGTCAGATTTGAACTCAGGTCCTCCTGACTCCAGGGCTGGTGCTCTATTCACTTTGCCCCCTAGCTGCCCTCATTGAACCCACTTTCTCCAGGGACTGGGGTGTTAAAAAGGAAAAAGTATACCCCTGACATTGGGAGAAATGTTTTGTAACTTCCACTCATTATCTTCTTAATAAGTAACTCTTTATAAAAGCTAGTTGATATTAACTGGTTAAATTGATGGTAGGACACCAATCACTGAAATAAAGGAGGTACTAACTGGCGATTGATATTAAGGAGAATGCACTAGAATAGCCTGACCCATCAGTAAGATACCTCCAACTCCCCAGGGAATGTCCTGAGTGTAAGATGCCCCTGCCTTTTGCAGAGGCAATTGCCAGGGCA
The DNA here is from genome assembly GCA_011680675.1 of Gymnobelideus leadbeateri. NCBI lineage: Eukaryota > Metazoa > Chordata > Mammalia > Diprotodontia > Petauridae > Gymnobelideus > Gymnobelideus leadbeateri. The sequence goes on from WOXC01006020.1 coordinate 73,681, forward strand.
ATAAGAACTGGGATAAAGGCCCCAGATATCATATGGGCTACACTATGATCCTACCCTGAATGACTAAAGGCAAAGCTGAACCAGATATCTCATTACATTCTCCCCCAGTGCTAAGGAACTGTTTTTCTATAAATACCTAATTAAATAGGGAAGGAATGAATCCTAAACAATTCTTTTAGAGATTGTGATGTTTGCAGTTGCTTGGGAGCTTTGGATTTGTAAAGCCTTATAGAAATTGCTTATTTCCTTTGAGAAACTATTCAAGCAATTCCTGTTGCTATCATCAAGTAAATAGTGCTGGCTGTGAATGAACACAGAAGCTAGGATTAACATCTTGACTATTCGCAAGCATGAACAGCAACACAATTATTGCTTCAATGCTCCGATTTTTTTTTAAGGGGAAAAGATGCTTTTTATTACAGTATCCGTAAAAGACAGGGATAACCTCTAAAAGATATAGGAGGAAAAAGAAGCAAATATGAAGGCTTGCCGAGGAGGGACCTGGTGAGGTCCTTCTAAATTCCATCTGCATCTTCTTTCCAGAGATATTAGCTTCTCTTTCCAAGGTTAGCTGTGAGGTGTGCACCATCTGGCAACGATCATTCTCCTCACCCCTTAAACACTATACTATAGATGACTGATTGATTCACAACCGGTTTTTACACCTGGGATAAACCCTTAGATTTTTTTTTTCCTAAGGGAGAGGAGAGACATAGAGATAAGAAATGGAGAGAATAAGATCTGAGAGAGAGGCAGAAGGATTGACCGTACAGACAGATGTTGACTCAGTTTCCTAAAAGAAAGATTTAGAGCTGGAAGGGGCCTTAGAGATCATTAAGTCCAACTACTTAATTTCTTTTTGGAGGGGGGAAGGCAAGGCAATTGGGGTTCAGTGACTTGCCCAAGGTCACACGGTTAGTAAGCATGTCAAGTGTCTGAGGCCAAATTTGAATCCAGGTCCTGACTCCAGGATTGGTGCCCTATTCACTGTGCCACCTAGCTGCCCCCTAACTACTTAAGTTTACAGGAAACTGAGGCTCAGGAAGGTTAAGTAATTTTTCCAAGGTCACACAGCTGGTAGATAGGTACATAGCAAAACCCCTAGGTCTTCCTTATTTGGGGTCCAGTGGTGTTATACCATGATGACTGTCTACAAGACCCCTCCAGTGAACCATGTGATCTCAGAGGTGGCAGGGGGTATGCCAGTAACAAAGGAGAAAGAAACTCTTGGGTCAAGCTGGAACTGTGAAGAATGCAAGTCAGCAGCAGGGATTAGCAGAAGAGAACCAGAGTAGTTCCTAGACCCTAGGTAATGCCAGGTTCCTCAACCAAGCAGGCAAATTCCTGGGCCAAGGGAAAGCTGTAGCTGACAAGCAGCCAGGGACCGAACCATGACATGGGGAAGCTATTCCTAGGACATAGTTATATGATTTTTGCAGAACCAAGGAAAAGAGTTGGTTCAAACCCAAATACTTTTCCCTTTCAGGGAGATCTCAACTCCAGAGTAATGATAGAAGTCTAGAGGCCTATAGCAGTCCCTGGGGAAGGTCAAGATCATTAAAGGGAGAAGGTCAAGATCATTAAAGAGGGAAGGAGGGTTGTTTTGGTTTATAGGCTTGAGTGTGTGGGTCTCATGTTATTTTTTATTTTCTTGGCTAAATAAAGCCAGTCCTATGCTTAATAGTTTTGATAGCCTGGGAGCTGGGGGACCTTTTCCCTTTCTTGTAGAGACCTACATATGAGCCAAGTTCTGATGTTCCCAGAAGAAGCTCTGGGTGGGGCATGAGGCCTTTGAAAAAAAAAAAATAACCCTCTAAGATTTCATGTAAACCCAGCACTATAGTCCTTGGCCACAGGTTATATAGTTTGAAGAACTACAAGTCAAAGAACAATGTAAGTACCTTCCTTTCTAAAATAAACTCTTTCTAACTCCGTTCAATCTTGGCTTTATTTCTAAAGCCTAAGTGTGATATATCCCAATTCCCTTTTCTCAGATTAGAATTTCTCCCAGGTTTAAGGCCTTCAATAGCTTTCCCACCCAGCTAAGCAAAGGAGGCTATAGGGGGCTCATATCTGGAGTCACCCCCATCAAAATGAGTCTGCATTACAGGAGAACTTTATCAGTATCAAGTAGCTGCCAATTCCCCAAGTGTTTACTCCAATATGAATCAGCACCAGTCTCCAAAATTTCATCGACTCCTTCATGGGGTCAAGGGTCCCCATTCTCTTCTCCTGCAATTCTTGACCCCCATAAGGACATGATAAAAACCTATCAGCTTTATCAATTTGGGTGCCATCCCATTCACTCCATTCCAGCAGGGCCTGACTCTTGTTCACACTTCCTGATTACCCTTTATTATTGTTTCCCTGAAATAAAGCGAACTGGCTTTACTTTCTCTGCGCTGACTCTTCTTCAGTCTTTCGATATTTCATCTTTCCTTATATTGTCCTTTTGAATATCAAACTTCATTAAGTCATCAGAGTATTCTAGCTCCAGACCCCTAGCTTCAGGGTTTGGTGGGGCTCTCCAGTAAGGGAGAATAAATGCATATCTCTCTGTCTCTGTCTGTCTGTCTGTCTGTCTGTCTCTCTCTCTCTATATATATATATATTTCTGAAAAACATATTTTCATATTAGCCATGTCACAAAAAAGCATGAAAAATGAAGAAAGTAAAAAAATTATATGTCAATTTGCACTCAGAGTTTCTAAGTTCTCTTTCTAGAAGTGAATGGCATTTTTTTTATCATGAGTCTCAAATCATTCTCTTGATTGAAGTAGTTGTCTTTCACAGTTGATAATTATTACAGTATTGCTATTATTGTGTACAATGATCTCCTGATTCTGCTCACTTCACCCTGCATCAAATCACATAGGTCTTCCCAGGCTTTTTCTGAAATTAGTCCCTTCATCATTTCTTCAAGCATAGCAGTATTCCATCACAATCATATGGCACTTCCTGTTGACTGTCACCCAACTGATGAGCATTTCCTTAATTTCCAATTCTTCGCCACCACAAAAAGAGCTGCTAGAAATATTTTTGTCCATATAGATCCTTTTCCTTTTCCTTTGAACTCTTTGTGATACAGACCTAGCAGTGGTATTAGTAACTAGGTCAAAGCACATGTACAATTTTATAGCCCTTTCAGCAGTTTCAAATTGTTCTCCAGAATGTTTAGATCAGTTCACAACTCTACCAACAGGGTATTAATGTCATTATTTTTCCATATTCCCTCTAGCATTTGTCCTTTTCTGTTATGGCTAGACAATTTGACAGGTGTGAGGTGGTATTTCAGAGTTGTTTTAATTTGCATTTCTCTAATCAATAATGATTTAGACTTTTTTTTCATATGACTATAGGTAGCTTTGATTTCTTCTTTTAAAAACTGATTGTGGATGGTGTTTGTACTTTCTGCTACCCCTTAAGGATGATTGGCTTAAGGATGATTGGAAGCCAGCCTGGAGTCAAGATGAAAGAAGACTTGACTCGGGTACTCTATATTGATCAGGAGATTGTGACTTAATGAATGATATGTTTTGTTTAAGACTATGTGGCCACCTTAGTATTGAGTTCATATGTAATATTGTTGTGATTGTTGTGCTTTAGTTTCTTGAAAGTTTTGCTTAGTTTATTGCTGAATGGATAGAGAGGTCACTATACTATGCGATTAGATCCTTAAAGTTATTCACAGCAGCAGTCCTTGAGAGAGTCGTTCCTGATTGGCTTTACCCCTTCCTCTTCTCTTATCCCCTTTCCCACCCACTTCCCACTTGGGTAAAACAGATTTCTATACCCAATTGAGTGGGTACATATGTTCTTCCCTCTTTGAACCAATTCCAATGATAATGGGCCTCTCCTCTTTTTTCCCTTCCATCGTAAGAGCTCTTCTTTTTTTTTTCTTCTCCCCTCCCCTCTCTCCCAGTGCATCCCTCATTCTCAGCCCTTCTTTTTTAGATCATCCCCATATGGTCAACTCACACGTGTGCCTTCTGTCCATATAGACTCCTTTCAACTGCCCTACTAATAATAAAGTTCTTGGGGAGGCTAGGTGGTGCAGTGAGTAAGAGCGCCGGACTCGGAGTTGGGATGACCCGAGATCAGATCCGGCCTCAGAAAATGAGCACCCACGCATAAATAATGACTAGCCGTGTAACCTTGAGCAAGTTACTTAACCCCAATTGCTTTAAAAAATAATAATAATAAAGTTCTTAGGAGTTACATATATCATCTTTCCATATAGGAATGCAAATAGTTTAACCTTATTAAATCTCTTATGATTTCTCTTTCATGTTACCTATTTATGATTTTTTTTGAGTCTTGTGTTTGAATGTCACATTTTCTAGTCAGCTCTGGTCTTTTCATCAGGAATATTTGAAAGCATTCATGTGGGCTTCTTTTTTCTACTAAAGAAATCATTTTCTTGTCCGAATGAGTCAGAGCAATAGAATATAGATTGGTCCTAATAAGTTATTTCCTGCCTGTGTTAGCCAATGGGCTGCCTGCTATGTTCAATGAGGAAAGAAATAATTTTAGGGATCTACAAAGAAACTTTCTTGAACAGTGAGAGATTTGGGGATTGAAGACAGCATCTCATTGATTTTCTCCACACAATTCCTATGACATGGTGCACAACAGCAGTCTGTTCATTTATAACTATGTCCTGCATATCAAGATAATAAAGGGCCAGGGAACCTCCTGAGACAGGGCAGATTGAGAACAGCAGACTCTTCATTTCGACACGTTCTTCAAAACAAACAGCTTTTAGGACCTCAGAGTAATTGCTTGGACTGCTTTTGCTCTTGGTGGCCATTATAGGTAAAAGCAAGAGACAAAAATAGTATGACACTTAGGCTGCCCTTTAATATGTATTGGGTGAATAGGGAATTATTTTTTAAAACTTTTTCTAAAACCCCAACAAAACTGTCACAGTATATGTAACTGATTTTTTTTTCCTTGATAAGCCACAACATCTGTATTCTTCGTGCTAGCTGACACAGGGCTAAATCCAAACTGCAACCAGTCTATTTATCTCTGTGGGGTGTTTCTAAGCTACATACTTCCTGTTTCAGGCAGCTTTAACAAAAAGAGGTTTTCTGATTATAGCCAGCCGAGCAATGTGAACTTTAATAGAAAAACTTGGAGATGTTTTAGAGTTAATATTATAACACTACATCACCTTTCAGTGAGGTGCTAACATTTCTATACACTCTCTCATTCATCTATCTCTCTAAGAAAGATCTCAGGAGAAAGTATTTCATCTGTACCTAAATCTGCATACACACATATATCAACAATGTGCTTATTATGTAATATTCCATTTTTATATAGAACTCTAGGAGTTACAAACTGCATTCCCTATAATAATCCTATGAGGTAGGTGGTAAAAAGTGTTATTATTCCCATCTTACAGAGAAACTAAAATTAAGGAAATTAACTGATTTGCCAACAGTAGCACAGATAATGTGTCTAAAGCAAGATTTGAACACAAGTTTCTTGATTCTAAGAATAGCCTTCTTCCTGCTATATCACATTGCTTAAATCCATTTATATATATATATATATATATATATATATAAAATATGTATGTATGTATATATACAATATATGTATTAGCATATATGTATATACTATGTACACATATACCTAATGTATATAATTATATGCGTGTTTATATGTATCTATTATATGAATATACATATCCAAAAATAAACATATGTGTGTTTGCACATGTAATGTGTGACTAGAAGACACAGTGGAGAAAGTGCCAGGCCTGAAGTCAGGAAGATGAGTCTTCCAGAGTTCAAATCTGGCCTCAGACACTTATTAGCTGTGTGACCCTGGACAAGTCACTCAGTTCCTCCTTTGTGAAATGAGCTGGAGAAGTGGCAAACCACTCTATATGGAATTTGTTTTGTGTTATATGTTAACCTATTTTTCATCTGAAAGCTATCTGATTTTCATAGAAATTCTTGATGAATAAAGAGTTCTTTCTAATCAGTTCAAAATTTCAAAATCTTAGCTAATTTTATCAATTCCCCATATAGCTTCCCCCTCCCCTCCCCACCCCATACCAGATTGTTTGATCTGATGGCTCTGATTGAATGTAAATAGCAATTGTTTCAACTCTGGCCAGAAACTCTGAGGGTCCTCCTAGATTGATGTGTTTTTTTGTTTGTTTTGTTTTTTTGAGTAGGCAAAGAGGTCTTTCTTTTCCTCATTTCTTACATAGTCTTAATCACTAAAAGGGAGTTGCCTCAGTCAAACTGAAACCTGGGAAAGAGCTTAAAAAGGCCAAGATCTCCCACTGCATTGGGTGCCATCTCCAGTCACCTTGATTTATATCTTGCTATTGGACTCAGATGGCACCAGAGGAAAAAGTAAAGCTGGTGACTTTGCACAGCCCTCTCTCACTTAAATCCAATTCACCTACAAGTCATGGGATCATCTTGATGTCATGGTCCTTTTTGAGAAAGAAGAATAAACAACAGCAAAAAGTATTTGATAATTGCTGCTTTATAATATCATGTACTTAAACTCTTTCATTCCTGTTTGTTATTTCCCTAAAAATTCACCTATTTTTTGGTATGAATTTTGTTGTTATTTTGTCTATTTCCATGGCAATTTGAATTGTATGGCATTGTCTGATTTTTAGATTATATTTTACTATATTAGTGCAGCCTACTTAGAGATGTATGTGATGAAAGAGTTCAGAGTCTGAGTCTGAGATCAGAAAAGGTCTTTATTCTTTCTCATGAGAAAGGGCCCCCTGCCCCTGTGGCTCAAATGGCACCTACCAGGGAAGGAGCAACATGTAGAAGGGAGCCTATGGTTATATACCCCCCTAATGCCAAAACCCCAACCCCCAACTGGCCTTCACTCCCATTGGTGGGGAGGCTGGCTCACAATCTGAATGTGGGAATCTATCTTGGAGACAAAAGACACGGAAACATGTGGGTGTCCAATGCAAGGCCAGGAAAGCAGTTTTGTCCTTATTTGGCATATCTTGTGCTGAGGTGACCTGCGGAGGTTTCCAGTGCTCTAAGTCCCAAATTCCTGTAAGGTCAGGTGACTTCTAAACTTAGGCTTGGTGAATGCTTGAAGCCACTCTAGATTTGATTTTTCAGCATGGGGAAACTTCACTGCAAGTTATCCCTCACAGAGATATTTAAAATCTCACCCCTAATTTGAGTCTTATTTTATTTTTGTGAAAACGTTGTAGTTGTATTACTACAATTAGCTGTATTACGGTAAGTTGTAAGTTCTATGTATGTCTTGACAGGGTAAGCCCCAGATTTTTAATGATTATTTTGTTATTTTATATGGTATTTTCCTTTCTATCTCTTCTTACTTTTTGTTAGCAATACACAGAAATGCTAGCGATTTTTGCAGATTTCTTTTTGAACTTAAGAGGTAACATAACATAATGCATAGAGGACCAGTCTCAGAGAAATGAAAGAAATTATTTGGGAAGATCCAGAATCCGCCCGCCCCTTTTTTTAAAATTAAATTTTATGCTTATTTTTAGCTTATATCATTCATTTCTATAAGATTTTGAGTTACAAACTTTCTCCCTGTCTTTACCCTACCCATCACTCCAAAACAACAATCCCACAGTATACCCCCTCCCCCAATCTGCTCCCTCCTATATTCTCCCCCATACACCTTCTGACTTTCCATTAGGGCAAGATAGATCTCTATACCCCAGTGCCTATATATCTTATTTCCCATTTGTAAGTAAAAATATGTATATTTTTAAAACATTTTATATAAAACTTTGAATTCCAGATTCCTTCCCTTCCTCCCTTGTCACTCACCCTTACTAGGAAGATAGGCAATTCTATATAGGTTGCACATGTGTAGCTACACAAAACATTTCCATAGTGTATATATTGTGAAAGACTGACTATATTTCCCTCCATTCTATCCCGCCCCCCCCCCAAATGGTTCTATTCTCTACTTTGACCCTGTCCCTTTTCAAAAGTGTATGCTTCTAACTCCCCCCAACCTGCTCTCCCCTCAATCATTCCTCCCTCTTATCCTCTTCCCCCCTACTCTCCTGTAGGGTGAGATACCCTATTTCCTGTGTATGTCATTCCCTCCCTAAGCCAAATTCAATGAGAGTAAGGTTGACTCATTCCCTTTTGCCTTCCTGTTCTTCCCCTCCATTGTAACAGTTTTCCCTTGCCTCTTCTATGTGAGATAATTTACACCATTCTGTCTCTCTATCTCCTCTCATTATATTCCTCTCTCACCTCAAATTTTACCTTTTAAGTATCATTCCTTCCTATTCAATTGGTCCTGTGCCCTCTGTCTATGTATACATATATACACACACTCACATATGTATTCATATGCCCATATACCCTCCTATATAGACATATATGGATATATACATATATATACAAATATGTGTGTGTGTGTGTGTGTGTGTGTGTGTGTATTCCCTTCAACTATTATAATGCTGAGAAAAGTTTCATAAGTTACAATTATTGTTTTTCCATGTAGGAATGTAAATAGTTCAGTAAATAGATAAGTTCCTTATGATTTATTTTCCCTGTTTACTTTCTCATGCTTCTCTTGCTTCTTGTATCTGAATGTCAAATTTTCTATTCAACTCTGGTTTTTTCATCAGGAATGCTTGAAAGGGGCGGAGCCAAGATGGCGGAGTAGAAACAGCTCATCCAAGCCACTCTGCCCCCAGATTCCCCCCAAACTATGTAAAAGGGGACTCTGAACAACTTCTGGAGCCCCAGCACCCACAGAACGACACAGAGAAGCTAACCTCCCGCTGAGGACAGCCCAGCAGCCCTGCAGGAAGGACCAGTGCAGCGGTCTGGGAGCCGGCAGCGTGCAGAGCGCAGGAGCCGAGCCGAGCCGAGCCCAGGTCCGTGTGAGCCGAGGTTTTAGCCCCAGGGCGGCAGGGCCAGCAGCCGGCTGGAGGAACCCCAGAACACCAGGAGCTGTGGCGACTCCAGAATTATCAACATAGACTTGCCTAGGACAAAGTAAGAGGTTAGTGTCCTATGGACTTTGGGACCTGTATTTGGGGAATGCGTCGGCTCCCTCCCCTGGGGGCTAGAAGCCGCTGAGGAGACACGCCATTTTGTAGTTTTCAGAGGCAGCTCCAGCTCCTGGCCTGCGAATTTGTAGGGAGATCCAGCGATCAGTCTTGGGGGGGTAATCGCTCTTGCTTTAACCTCCCTGGATCTGGATTGTGATCTAGGGTGAAAGTCGTGGGTGGGTTTACAGCTTGCCAGAAACGGAAGTTGCCCCCCACATGTTCAGGACGAAAATTCCTCTATCTGGCCTTAAAGCCATAGTGTGGCAACAAGCCCAAAAGTCAAGTAATTAAGTGGCAACATGCCAAGGCAAAGGAAACAGAAAAATGCAACCCTAGACTCCTATTTTGGGGGCATAGAGCGGGAAAAGGACTGTGAGGTCAGAAGTCCTGCTCCAAAAGCCTCAGGGGAAAACATGAGCGGGTTGCAGGCCATAGAGGACCTTAAGAAGGACTTTAAAAATCAAATAAGAGAAGTGGAGGAAAATTGGAAAGAGAAATGAGAAGGATGCAGGAAAAGTATGAAATGAGGGTCAACAGCCTGACTGAGGAAAACAACACCTTAAAAAATAGACTAACTGAAATGGCAAAGGAGGCCCAAAAGGGCAATGAGGAGAAGAATGCCTTAAAAAGTCGAATTTGCCAAATGGAAAAAGAATCTCAGAAGTTCACTGAGGAGATTCATTCCTTCAGAGTTAGACTGGATCAAATGGAAGCTAATGACTTTATGAGAAATCAAGATGCTGTTAAGCAGATCCAAACAAACAAAAGATTAGAAGGCAATGTGAAATATCTCATGGGAAAAACCACTGACCTGGAAAATATATCCAGGAGAGACAATTTAAAAATTATTGGTCTACCTGAAAGCCATGATCAAAGAAAGAACCTAGAAATCACCCTTCAAGAAATCCTCAAGGAAAATTGCCCTGATGTTTTAGATCCAGAGGGCAAAATAGAGGTTGAAAGAATCCACAGATCACCTCCTGAAAAAAGATCCCAAAAAGAAAACTCCCAGGAATATTATAGCCAGGTTCCAGAATCCTCAGATCAAGGAGAAAATACTACAAGCAGCCAGGAAGAAACAATTTCAATATTGTGGAAACACAATCAGAATAGCCTAGGACCTGGCAGCTTCTACACTGAGGGATCGAAGGGCATGGAATAAGATATTCCAGAGGGCAAAAGAACTGGGAATGAACCCAAGGGTCACCTACCCAGCAAAACTGAGTATTTTGTTTAAGGGGAAAATATGGTCATTCAGTGGAATAGAGGACTTTCAAGCATTCTTGAGGAAAAAACAAGAATTGAATAGAAAATTTGACACCCAGACACAAGAAGGAAGAGATGCCTGAGAAGGTAATCAGGGAAAGAAATCAAAAGGAACTTATCAAAGTTGAACTATTTACATTCCTATATGGAAAAGCAATATCTGTGACTGATGATATCTTTCTCACTATGAAAATAATGGAAGAAGGGTGTGTGGTCATATAAATACATATGTGAATGTGTGTGTATATGGTTACGGTTATATATGGATAGAGGGCATAGGTTGAATCTGCTGGGAAGGGAGAATACTCAAGGAATGAAATTATGAGGTGAGAGAGGAAAGTGGCAAGAGGAGATGGGGAGAGACAGGGTAGGGTAAACTATCTCATGTAGAAGAAGCAAGGGGAAGTGGTTACAAGGGAGATGGAGAATAGGAAGGAAAAAAAAAGGCAAAACCACATTGAATTTGGTTCAGGGAGAGAATGACATACATTCTAAATGAGATATCTCAACCTGCAGCAGAATAGGGGGAAGGGGGATGAGAGGAGGGATGATGGATAGGAGGGCATCCTTGGGGGAAGGGAAGGTTGGAAGTACCCACTATAGAAGGGGAGGTTGGAAGTACCCACTATAGAAGAGGGACAGGATCATGTAGGGAATGGACCAGGTGGGGGGTGGGATGAGTGGGAGGGAATTATAAGCAGCCTTATACAATATATCTACTATGATAATGTTTTGGATAGCTAGACATGTACAACAT